>JAWQFJ010002407.1:35665-96118 GCA_034096865.1 Theodoxus fluviatilis
ACACAGACACCATGTCAGTACAGGGACTGAAGGCGTGCTACACAGACACCATGTCAGTACAGGAACTGAAGGCGTGCTACACAGACACCATGTCAGTACAGGGACTGAAGGCGTGCTACACAGACACCATGTCAGTACAGGGACTGTAGGCGTGCTACACAGACACCATGTCAGTACAGGCACTGAAGCCGTGCTACACAGACACCATGTCAGTACAGGCACTGTAGGCGTGCTACACAGACACCATGTCAGTACAGGCACTGAAGGCGTGCTACACAGACACCATGTCAGTACAGGAACTGAAGGCGTGCTACACAGACACATGTCAGTACAGGGACTGAAGGCGTGCTACACAGACACCATGTCAGTACAGGAACTGAAGGCGCGCTGCACAGACACCATGTCAGTACAGGGACTGAAGGCGTGCTACACAAACATCATGTCAGTACAGGGACTGTAGGCGTGCTACACAAACATCATGTCAGTACAGGGCCTGTAGGCGCGCTGCACAGACACCATGTCAGTACAGGAACTGAAGGCGTGCTACACAGACACCATGTCAGTACAGGGACTGAAGGCGTGCTACACAGACACCATGTCAGTACAGGAACTGAAGGCGTGCTACACAGACACCATGTCAGTACAGGGACTGTAGGCGTGCTGCACAGACATCGTGTCAGTACAGGGACTGAAGGCGTGCTACACAAACATCATGTCAGTACAGGAACTGAAGGCGTGCTACACAGACACCATGTCACCACTTTGCCTCCAAATGCAGTCATCTCTTGCCAGCTGGTGTGTATCATTTGGCTGGTACACCACGCACTATCAAGCTGTCGCCTGCAAATACACCATATGCCCAGCTGACTTTTGGAGTTCCGGTTCTTGGTGCGTAGCACTGGACTCTTCATACTGGGAATGACGCTTTTCCCGACAGGGCATTTGTATGCGGCCCGAAGTGGTGCAACATGCAGAGTAAAGCAGTTGAGGAGTTTTCGATTGCAAGCAGTATGGTGAAACGAAACTGTTTGAAGCGGTAGTAGGCAATAGCACGCTAAAGGGTTTTGATGCTGTCTGTTTAAACACGCATGCACATGCACGCGCGCACACACACATGCACGCAAACACTCACGTACACACACCACACACACAAACACACACACACACACACACACACACACTGGCATGTGTACACACACACATGCATGCGCACACATTCATACTCACGCGTACATGCACACACACACACATAGTCGCATACACACACGCGCACATGCACGCACACTTTGACACACTTGCATATACACACACGTGCGCGCAAGCACACACGCACACACACAGCATACGCTGGTACGCGCGCGCACACACACACGCACGCATGCACACACACACACACACACACACACACGTACAGGCAAACACACAAACGCACAGGCAAACACGCACGCACGCACACACGTTTGCACACACGCACACGCAATCATACATGCGCACACAAACACACTAACGCCGCACAACACACAAACGCGCGCACGTACACACGCACGCACACACACACGCACGCACATATACGTGCACACCCATCCACACACGCACTCATAGACTCGGAGGCAAAGCTGCAGCAAAAGCTTGCTTCAGCGTAATTCCTTTCGGACACTTTTGAAAAACTGCCAAAATCGTTTACTCAGAGGATGAATGCACTGAAAGAGGCACGTGTGCTAAACGTCCAGTGCAGTCGAAAGAAACAAGCTGACCCAAGCTGACAAAAGCTGACCCAAGCTGTCATCTGTTGGGAGGAAACACCCGCAAGACAGATAACAACGCACTGAACAATTGATAAAGTAAGCAAAGAATTTCAATCAGATTGATGAAAATCGAGTGAGAAGTCATCCATCCCCTTAACAGCTGCCAAAACATTCCTTCCACATGGAATTCCACTCAAGACAACAAGATCCTGATGCCAAAGATTCCCTCTTCCCAAATTACGCACAGACACGCGCCATTGCTACTTGCACCAACTGCCAAATGTGTTCTTATCACTGGTTACTCTAGAAGATGCATTTCGATCTTGCCTTTTTGCAATGTGTTTATTCCAATTCATCCTACCCATTCCATGTTTATATCCTTCTATCCTTGCAGGGACAAGCAGTGTAAGGTCTTTATGTAGCAAATGCCTACAAAAATAGTGTCACTGTATTATAACAACTATTATTTTCATAAATTATTTTGAACAAAGTCTATGTCGTGTTTTGTTGTACTATGTTATCCACAGCTGTTGTGAACTTTTCTTGGAAATGAAGTAATCGTGCAATGAAGAAATGTGATATCATTTTGATCTTTCTGTATATTGCTGTCTCTGCAGTGTCTTCTGCTGCATGTAGGATGTCATTCTGTACAATGAAGAACAGATTTAACATGCAACAAACGCTCTCCTCCTCCTCCTTCTGCTCCTCTTCCTTCTTCTGCTCCTCCCCCTCTTCTTCCTCCTTCTGTTCCTCTTCCTCCTGCTCCTCCTCCTCCTTTTCCTGCTCCTCCCCTCCTCTTCCTGCTCCTCTTCCTCCTCCTGCTCCTCCCCTCCTCTTCCTGCTCCTCTTCCTCTTCCTGCTCCTCTTCCTCTTCCTGCTCCTCCCCTCCTCTTCCTGCTCCTCTTCCTCCTCCTCCCCTCCTCTTCCTGCTCCTCTTCCTCTTCCTGCTCCTCTTCCTCTTCCTGCTCCTCTTCCTCCTCCTGCTCCTCCCCTCCTCTTCCTGCTCCTCTTCCTCTTCCTGCTCCTCTTCATCTTCCTGCTCATCTTCCTCCTGTTTTTCCTTCTTTTCCTGCTCCTCCTCCTCCTCCTCCTGCTTCTCCTCCCCCTCCTTTTCCTCCTTCTGTTTCCTCTCCTGCTTCTCTTCCTCCTCCCCCTTCTTAATTTTTCTGTTTTTCCTGCTCCTCCTCCTCCTCCTCCTCCAACTTCTTCTCCCCCTCCTTCTGTTTCCCCTCCTGCTCCTCTTCCTTCTGCTTCTGATGCCGCTTCTCCAGCTGCTTCTGCTGATGCTCTTCTTCCCCCTGCTTGATCTCCTCTACCTCCTCCTCCTCCTCCTCCTTCTCATCGTTAATCGCTTTCTTCCTCCTTCGTGCCCCCACCTTCCCCCTAACTGTTCCTAGTCCTGCGTTTCTGTCTTCTCCGTATCACTCCCGACCCCCATCCATCCCAAATCCGTTATTCTGTGTGGGTTCTCCACACTATTATCGCCAAACTCCCGCTCTGTCTGTAGCCAACAAGATTACACGACACTTACAGCCAATGCGGAGAAGAGTGGACTGCGGCGAGGAGGAGACAAATAAACAACTGCAAGGTGGCTTCCCCAGACTTTGGATTTGCAATCCCAAGCAATGGAAATGGCACGTTTCCGTCACCATAAAAAGTGATCGCAGTAACCATGCAGGGGGCGGTATCAGCATTGGGACAAACAAGCAAACATTTTCTGGTTTGGAAACGGACTTAATTTATTATTACAATTAAGGAATGATCGATTGACTGATTGGACAGCAATCACTTTTTTTTTAAGAGAGGAAAAGAAAAGAGACCAGAAAATGTATGTCGGATTGCTTTGGGCTGCATTTCCACAGCCCTACGAAACCCACCTCAGGAAGGCCCACGCAGAGCGCCAACACAATCCGGACACGCTTCACTTCCTTCGACCTCTGCTGACGGAGACTCGCTCCGCTGCTTGCCCACTCTCGCTGTTCGCAGTGCTGCCCTCGCCGCTATCGCACGTGACCGCGTGGCGAACGTCTCGCTTTGCTTCCAAGTCGATAGGCGTGGTCCCTGCGGATTTTGATGACGGAGCCATATGCCTATACTTGTACGTGTATTTGTAAACCTCATTCAGACACTTAATTGCGTGCCTTTGCTGGCCTGTAGAAACGGATGAGATTATGAATTTTCATTCAGAAGAAACGATGTTTCAATATGGAGAAAGTCTGAATAGGCCCTACATATATGCAACTTTGCCCCCCTCAGTTTAATTACCCCATTACCTGGCATTCCACCCCCCCCCCCCCCCCCCCCCCCCACCCACTCGATCACCCCCCCCCCCCCCTCTCTCTCTCTCTCTCTCTCTCTCTCTCTCACACACACGTACACACACACACACACAGTGACACACACACACACACACACACACACACACACATACACACACACACACAAACACTCCTTACAACATGCATATCCAATTCTGCACTCGTTCACACACATTATAACTGCTCTTCATCCACCCACGTCTTGTGTGCCCTAGCTGTTCTCCCCCCCCCCCCCCCCCCACCCCCCCACCCCCACCCCCCCACCCCTTCATACTTTTCTTCATCAGCCCCACTTGAAACGAAAAAGAAACGTGACACCGTTTCATGAGATTTTTCAACTTAATTCTCGTCTGCGGCATGCGTTGACGGTTCGTGAATTACTGTTCTTGTCTGGTAGCAGCCGCCCAATAATTGCAATGGGACCATGACAGCGACGCTGTTTTGGATTACTTATCTTGTTGTATGGTTCACAGCCTGCTGTGCGTGAGCTAAGGACGCTAAATGAAATGCTCCACTGACAAATAGGCTGTTCACGCCTCGCACACATGACGCAAGCACAGCCTCTGGTACAAATTCTCTCCATTTTTCGACCACACCATGCAGTTGAACCATCGGAATCGAAATGGTTCGAAATGTGCATAGATCGCACAGCTAACCAACTCCGCCATCCTGCAAAGTTGTGACGAAACGTGCTGCGTTATTCCCCATGTGTACCCTCAGCACTGAGCCGCTGAACGAAACGTCTCAAGTCGATTTTGTGCGCACCTTGTTCAACATTTCGGAACTTTCCTTGACTTGCAAGTGGGACGTGACGATTTTAGAAGCAGCAAGTATCTCTATGCGAATTGCGCGCAATATAACCTATAAGCCACCAAGACGATAGACGCGGTGAGTGTGAGTGATAAATCTAGTGGTCTTCCTAGGCCGACTAATCCCGACTCAAAATGTCCAAAACGTTCATCTTACGATTTTGAGCACCCAATGGAAAAGAGAAGAAAAGGAAATCACACTTTGATGTTGATTTCGTTTTTACATTCACAGAGAGAGTAATTAAACATATGGACATGTCATAGACTCGAACAACACCGAGGATCTGAACAAGTTATTTCTTGATGGGGAGGAATACAGGGTAATTTTAGTGCCAAGTATTCGACAAGTATCTACAGCTAGAGCAATGATGGCGATGACGGCGACGACTACCATGGCAATGACGATTATGTTAAGGATACAAAACGTCAAAGCATTGTGGCTGCAAATTTAAACAATGGGAATCATGTACCCCTCTGCCTTATCTACCCATCCGTCTCAAAAAGGACATGCAAAGAAATGTATGAAGGCTCCACAACTATTCACGTCGTCCATGTGTTTAGGATGACAGCCATTCAACAGCCAGCAGTGGATCTGGAAGGAAATCATTCAATTTCTTCTTCCTTACATCCACGTGTGTCTATCTATACATCTATCTACATATCCTCTACGCTTTCCCTGTCAACTTGCTGTCGTGCTTTTGAAAGAAGGAATATTAAAAATTGACATTTCACAACCTCCTCTTTTTTTTGCATGTGCAAGGCACACATTCATATCAGCTCACAGACCTTTCTTTTCTTGCATGGGCAAGGCACAGTCTAATAATCATTTATTCCCAAACCCCCTCTTTTATTGCATGGGCGAGACAGTGTAATATCAGCTCACAAACCCTTCTTTTCTTGCATGGGCAAGGCACAGTGCAATATCAGCTCACAAACTCTTCTTTTCTTGCATGGGCAAGGCACAGTGCAATATCAGCTCACAAACCCTTCTTTTCTTGCATGGGTAAGGCACAGTGCAATATCAGCTCACAACCCCTCCTTTTCTTGCATGGGTAAGGCACAGTGCAATATCAGCTCACAAACCCTTCTTTTCTTGCATCGGCAAGGCACACTGTAAAATTAGTTCACAAACCCATCTTCTCTTGCATGGGCAAGGCACAACGCTGTGGCAGAAAACCTTGGCTGAAAATAAAAAGGTGTGGACAATATTTTCAGTCAATATTTCGACCGACCCCGGCACCCCATTCTTTACTTGCAGAAAGCCTTATATGACGTGGACACCCAGTTTTCCGGTTCTTGCAGCCAAATAGCGATTGAGAAAATTCGAATGAAGACAATTATCGATGTCTGGATGGACCTTTCTTACATTGCAGAAAAACAGGGGCAGTGGTTTCATCAGCCGACTTCATGTCTACGCAAAAGTCCTTTGAAATGAAGCAACAAGACAGTTTCTTCCGTTCCAGAATGCTAAGCCCATGGAAGGAGCACATAGATTCACGATTTTCTCTTGGTCTTTGAAGGCATTTTAGACGCTATGCTAGTGATCCACTTTGCAACAAATGGTGAATTTCACCGGAAGAAACCTCAGACGAGTGCTTTCTGCAAAGAACATGACCCACCATCCGTTTTATTCATTACTATTTCCATTTCTTGGCTACACTGATAATATTATCGCTGAAGGTTAATTTTTCTTTCAAATTTTCACGGTGGACACCTGGGAAAATGTTGATCATGATCCAGATTGAGCAATGATTTATAAAACCTTATTAAGGGGAGAACATGTCGGCCTAAGTGGGCGAGGGTTGCTGGAAAACCACGTCACCAACCATTGTACTTTAGTTTCGTAGCTCAGTTGCCGATCGATGCGACTTCCATCAACTTACGAGCTCCTGTTTCTACTGGGATAATTTATAATTTTATGATTATATTCGAAGTAAGTTTTGAGAATTTGAGCAGCATCTGTGAGCGGAAGTCAGTGCTGACCTTTCAAGTTCAGCATTAGGTGGCTTAGCGTCGGCGGGCGGAGGGTGTAGCAGACTGACCGGACCAGATTTGATAAAGTAGTTACCCTTTAGAATTCAATATGAGTTGGGACGCCTGGGCTCAGCAGCTCCTTCAAGATGAAAAGGGCTCTAAGACGAACTCGGGAGGCCTTCTTTGCGACACCGAAGGCAACGTTTGGGCAGCTTGTGGCACATTGAACAATACTATGGTATGTATTTCCTGTTCATGTGGCGATCGAGCACCTAGACTAGTTTGCCCATTGCGATATAATACAGGTATTAGATTGTTTCAATTGGAGGTAAATTTTCTCGTAATTACGCTGAAATGATGGACGTACTCCCTGAACTTCTTAGTGTGGATGATTATGTTGTATATTCTTGTTTGCTCATCACTGTGTGAAACCGTGTGGCCCCGATGACATCATGCTAATTTTGCTCGAAACTCGGTAAAAGTTCAGAAACGAGCTACAAGTTTGTCAGGTTTTATTAAGTTTGAGTTTAATCTGTTTTAAATTGGTGTAATTATAGATGGGGGCGCTGTAATTTGATGTTTTACCAGTCTTTCTGTGTCGGGACGCAACTTTTCCCCGGCATGTGGTAATGGCGGCCATACTTTTTCACTTCCTAGTTCTCCGCGACGAGAAGAGTGAGAGAACGCCGCCCGCGTGTTATATGTTCCATTGGTGCAGACTCGCTGCTCCTTTCATTTTAATTAAAGATTTGCGGTGAACTTTTTCAGGAAGAGATGTTCGAGATATCCTTTACCTTTCGCTGTAACGTAAGGATTTTATTTTCGGTAACATACTACTTAGTAGCACTTCTTAACGACTTGACAGTTTCTCTGCATGCCTGAACTTCTTTGGTGAGTCGTATTTGAATTTAAGACATTAGTTGTAAATGTCTGAGGTTGGTGAATTGCTTGAATTTGGAAATATAACATTTTTAGCTGCTGCTTTTTACTCCCGAGTCGTACTTCACTACACGGGTAAATCAGTAAAAATAAACTAGCACTTCTTAAAGTTTAAGACTTGACAGTTAACATTCAAGCTTAAATTTACTTCTTTGATGTGTTGCAGTGGAATGAGACATGTATTGTGGGTAGTTCACATGAATTTGGGAATGTAACAATTTTGCTGCTGCTTTTTACTTGAAACTTCCAATGGAAGATCCACTTCTGCACACAAGTACTGCGAAATGACATTGGGGGGAGAGATTTGCAAATGTCAAAATAGAAGGTAGAAACACACAAGTAGATGCTGAAAGGCATGTGGTTCCGTGCATGAAAGGCCCAGTGCATTTGGTGTGAGGGGTGGGATGGGCAACTTGATGTTTGTAGGAAGGAAAGGCAACTCTACATTACTGCAGAAATTACTTCCTCCAGCCCTGCATCTTGTTGCCAAAAGCCCTCTTCTATCTCTAGAAATAATAATTCTTTCTCTGTATTAAGATCTGTTTACATTTCCTCGTCACTGGGTTGTTGATCATGCTTTTCATAGAGAATTTTTTTAAAACTTGTACTCAGGTGATAGTTTTTTCAATGAATAATGTCCTTCACCCAAAACTAAGGATCTATTCAAAGTTGAAGAATTGGTATTGTAAAGCAGTAAAGGACCAATAATCAATTTTTGAATGTGGCATTATTTATGATTAATCTTGTGAATTGTATTTTCATGCATAGTTTGGTTTTAAGACTAAATTCTTGTAACATTTTGTGCCGGTTTTTGGTGCTGTCCGCTAGAGTTAGCTAGCTGTATTCACATGTGAGCAAAGTTTTTCATCCCTAGAGATGGTGACTAGTTATTTTTCTTCCGAATACCAGGAGATGTTGACCATAGTGCTCCTGATGAATTAGTCACTGGTGAGGGAACAGTAGCCACTGACACATCTAATTCTAAGCAGTCAGTCACTCCAGGAAGAACAGATTAATCAGCCTTATACATGGACTGGAGATATAGAATCTGTTTATTCTCACTGCACCCCACTCACATCCCCAAACTCATAGACAAACTGACTGAAGAGAGAAACTAGCAAATTGTTGCACTGAAATTACACCGACTCTCCATTTATTTTGTCTCTGGATAAGTGGATTGTACAATTTTCTCTTACAATGAACTCTGATAGATTGGTAATGTATCATTGACATGCTCTTTTAAAACTTGATTTTGTGAAAAGGTCACCGCACATCTGTAAGAAAAAGTTACATGCTTATTGATCATCAAGTCTTCTGCGTTTTGTAAGTAGTATTTTGTTACACATGATCTTGTGAATTTCATGACTGCGGCACATTGAACAGGAGCACAATTGTATTGCATTTGAATTTCAGTCACAGCCAGACATTACTTGCTGATCTAGCAGTGTTAGTTTTACAGAAGGAAGTACACATCATGAAAAGGAAATGTCCTTATGCTGCAGAAACTAAAAACAGTTTAGCTTTTTTTGTACCATACAGGTGGTGTTGGCCATGAATTATAGAGAAAATAGTGTTTTTTTTAATGAAAGGATTTGTTTGCATTATGTGATAATACTAATATTTAAGAAATTTGATACCTGTTAAAGCAAATTTGACCTATCTGCAAGGATCATAGTTGTCAATGTTCCATCAAACAGATGTAGATCATTGGGGTATCTGTTCTATCAAATAGTTTTTTTGCAAGCAAATAACATACCAGTTCTGCTTGTCACTTTTCATGTTTATATTGGAAAGTTTGTGTATAGATGTCCATAACTTAATTTCTTTATCTTCATGCTTGATCAGTACAATTTCTCTCACCAGAGAACTTTTGTGGTGCTTGATTTTCCCATGACAAACTCCTCACATGCTGGAAAGGTCAATTAGGAAGCATGGTCACATCCTAAGAATGTTGATTGTGGTCTTAAGTTCAGTAGCAACCTGTATTTCCTACTTATTCAGCTTGATAAATGGGATATTGTCAAAGAGAACACTTTCATAAGATGCATGGCATGACAAATGTTTTTGATTCTGTCAACAACAGGGCATTATTTTATCTCAGAGACACTTTTTGAAGGTTACATTAAAGTTTACAACAGGTCATCATTTTCTCTCAAATAGAAACACTATTTGAAGGTAACTTTGAAGTTGACAAAGCTCCAGTTTGCTCATCACCCACAGTATCTGAGTATGTGCGGTCCCATCTTCCCTGCCCAATGAGCACGCGAGGAATCCACTATTTACATCTTAAAAACCATTTTTAGTAAAAGAGAAACTTGATAATGTTCAATCTGGCATCTTCTAAAACAAAAATGTAAATTACAACAAAGTTCAGGCTGATCTACCAAGCTCTTTTTTTGACTCACATGCGAAGCAAAAGTGAGTCTATGTACTCACCCGTTTCGTCCGTCCGGGCGTAAAAAACTTAAACGTTGGATTTTTCTCGGAGACTATTAAGTCTATCAACACCCAATTTGGCATGATGGTGTATGATGACAAGGCCTCAAAAAACATACACAGTGACTTGACCTTGCTTCAAGGTCAAGGTCGCAGGAGCCATAAATGTTGTGTAAAAAACAGCAATTTTTCACATTTTCTCAATTTTCTCTGAAGTTTATGAGATTGGATACCTCACCTATACATGGTATATAGGGCAAAGTAAGCCCTATTTTTTGATACCAGTTTGGTTGACCTTGCTTCAAGGTCAAGGTCACAGGAGCTCTTCAAAGTTGGATTGTATACATATTTTGAAGTGACCTTGACCCTGAACTATGGAAGATAACTGTTTCAAACTTAATAATTATGTGGGGCACATGTTATACTTTCATCATGAGACACATTTGGTCACATATCATCAAGGTCAAAGTCACTTTGACCCTAATGAAATGTGACCAAAATGGGGTAGTGAACCACTAAAAGTGACCATATCTCATGGTAGAAAGTGCCAATAAGCACCATTGTGCTTCCTATGTCTTGAATTAACAGCTTTGTGTTGCATGACCTTGAATGACCTTGACCTTGGGTCAAGGCCACATGTATTTGAGTAGGAAAAATGTGTAAAGCATTCCTTAGTTTAGTGTATGATGTCATTGCTAGGTGTAGTTGATTGGCCTTGACCTTGAAGGTCACCTGAAGGTCAAGGTCATGTAAAGGTCAAGGTCAAGCATGTGAGTCGTATGGGCTTTGCCCTTCTTGTTCCATGTTACTGTAATGTAACCACAACTTTTTTTTCTTTTTCCCCCTTACATCATTTAAACAAATGAGAATAATGACGTCTACTTTGAACCTGTCCTGAAAGAGAAGTGTCACATGCACTATTGCAGTGTAGAGCTACTGTCATAGGCAGATGGTGGTTTATCCTGAAATGTAGAGTGTGACCTACTTGCATATGAATGACATTACGTTTTCATCCGCCAAATCTTGTGAATGGACAATACCCTGTAGAGATGACTTTTCCCTGCCTACTCTTGTTATCTTGACTGTAATTAGCCCGCTGTAACGATGAGCGTTTCGTGAAATCTCAGTCCCTAAGATTGTTGTATTTGTTGTGTCTGATTACACACATTTTTAAAAGAGGAAAGTATCATATGATCGGGTAAAAAGGTAAAAAAATAATAAATAAAAAACATATTTCGGGTGAAAACGTCATGTCCTTCTTATGCAAGTAGGTCACGCTCTACGTTTTAGGATAAACCACCATCTAGCCTATGACACTACCCATTGCTGAACTGATGGAGTGCACCCTGAAAAACCCACCAGCCATGAATTTCAACTGCTGAAGGGAATGTCAAGTTCCTCTGGTTAACCACTGTAGTCTGTACTCTTTTCAGGTACAAGTACGGGATTTGTAAGAGGCAAATGAATAGGGACATCATCACTTGATTTGCATCTTGCTCTAATTAACTATTTTGTTGATTTTTGTGCTCGTAGCCTTACATACCCTATAAAGGCTGATAGGTCGTAAAACACCATCCATCTTGTGCAAGTCACCATTGGTGTGTGCATGCGATTTATGCCTGTTGTGTAAGGAGGTACAGCTCACATAACTTTTTTTTAGTAGGCTTGGTCACTGAGCCATTTCTATTGATGTATAAATTTTGGTGACCAAAAAGGATCACCTATTATCCATATTCCTCTGCCTTTTACTAGTCACATTTTCCTAGAATACAAACACTGAAAAATTTCTTCAGTTTCATCTTCGCATACATTTCTTACCTTGAAGACAGAGAAAATGAATAATTTCAAGAAGAAATTGGCAGATGTGATGTCCATCCCCATAGGAAGTTTAACACGCATATTTTGGTCAATTAGGGTTAACCTGGTGGTTTTGTGTTTCTTCCTGACAGAGATTTTCTCAAATGGCCACCATGTGCAAAGCCGTGTTCCCTAACGGGCCAGCAGCACAAGGCAGCTTCAACTTCCCAGACGAGGGATGCCCTGGTGCCGAGAAGTACATGGTCCTGCGCGCAGATGACAATTGCATCATCGCCAAGAAAGGACCGACGGGCATGACCATAGCCAAGTACAAGAACCTAGGTAGGGACTGGAGCTTGTGTGTATGTGTGTGATATATACCATTTTCCAGTCATGTTTGCTGTCCGATTTTTGTCCTTGTTTGCACACTGCAGAAACAAATGCTGCTACTAGCTCTCGCCTTCCATTTGGTCCATCTCTTCCTTTTTATTGACTCACATGCGAAGCAAAAGTGAGTCTATGTACTCAGCCGTGTCGTCCGTCCGGGCGTCCGTCCGGGAGTAAAAAACTTAAACGTTGGATTTTTCTCGGAGACTATTAAGTCTATCAACACCAAAGTGGCATGATGGTGTATGATGACAAGGCCTCAAAAAACATACATAGTGACTTGACCTTGCTTCAAGGTCAAGGTCACAGGAGCCATAAATGTGGTCTCAAAAACAGTCATTTTTCACATTTTCCCAATTTTCTCCCACATTATTGAGAATGGCGACCTTAGCTACAAGTGGTATATAGGTCAAAGCAAGCCCTATCTTTTGATACCAGTTTGGTTGACCTTGCTTCAAGGTCAAGGTCACAGGAGCTCTTCAAAGTTGGATTGTATACATATTTTGAAGTGACCTTGACCCTGAACTATGGAAGATAACTGTTTCAAACTTAATAATTATGTGGGGCACATGTTATACTTTCATCATGAGACACATTTGTTCACATATCATCAAGGTCAAGGTCACTTTGACCCTTATGAAATGTGACCAAAATGGGGTAGTGAACCACTAAAAGTGACTATATCTCATGGTAGAAAGTGCCAATAAGCACCATTGTGCTTCCTATGTCTTGAATTAACAGCTTTGTGTTGCTTGACCTTGACCTTGGGTCAAGGTCACATGTATTTTGGTAGGAAAAATGTGTAAAGCATTTCTTTGTGTATGATGTCATTGGTAGGTTTAGTTGTTTGACCTTGACCTTGAAGGTCACCTGAAGGTCAAGGTCATATAAAGGTCAAGGTCAAGCATGTGAGGCGTATGGGCTTTGCCCTTCTTGTTTCCCCTTTTGTCCTATGTCTCTCCTCCTTCCTCTCCTCCTCCTCCTTCTCCTTTTTTCCCCTCCTCCTCCTCCTCTTTAACTCCCCAGGCTAACAGGCGGTAAAATTCCCTCCCTCCCTACCTCCCCCTCCATCATCTTGTCCTTACTCCTCCTCCTCCTCCTCGTCCTCCTCCTCCTTTTCCTCATCGTCGTCGTCCTCCTCCTCCTCTTCCTCCTCCTCCTCCTCTTCCTCCTCCTTCTCCTCTTCCTCCTCCTCTTCCTCCTCCTCCTCCTTTTCATCCTCCTCCTCATCTTCATCCTCCTCCTTCCTACCTTGTTCTCCCTCTTTCCCTCCCTCCCTCCTCTTCCTACTCCCTCCTTCCACTTCCTACTCCCTCCTCCCCCAACTTCCCTCCTCCTCCTCCTCCTCCTCCCCCTCCCCCAACTTCCCTCCTCCTCCCTCAACTTCCCTCCTCCTCCTCCTCCTCCCCCAATCTCCTCCTCCTCCCCCAACTTCCCTCCTCCTCCTCCTCCTCCCCCCCCTCCTCCTCCTCCTCCTCCTCCTCCTCCTCCTATTTCTCGTCCTCCTCCTCCTCCTCCCCCCCCCCCCCTCCCCCTCCTATTCCTCCTCCTATTCCTCCTATTCCTACTCCTCCTTCCCTCCTCCATTCTCTCCTTTTTCTTCCTCCACCTCCCTTCTTTCCCTTCTCCCTTCCTCCCTCCTCCTCACTCCACCTTCCTCCCTCCTTCCTCTTCACCACTCCCTCTGACCTCCTCACTCCCTCTGAGTCGTCTGACCTCCTCACTCCCTCTGACCTCACTCTCTCTGACCTCCTCACTCCCTCTGACCTCCTCACACCCTCCTTCCTCCTCACTCCCTCCCTCCTCCTCACTCCCTCCCTCCTCCTCACTCCCTCTGACCTCCTCACTCCCTCCCTCCTCCTCACTCCCTCCCTCCTCCTCACTCCCTCCCTCCTCCTCACTCCCTCCCTCCTCCTCACTCCCTCCCTCCTCCTCACTCCCTCCTCCTCACTCCCTCCCTCCTCCTCACTCCCTCTGACCTCCTCACTCGCTCCCTCCTCCTCACTCCCTCCCTCCTCCTCACTCCCTCCCTCCTCCTCACTCTCTCCCTCCTCCTCACTCCCTCCCTCCTCCTCAATCCTTCCCTCCTCCTCTCTCCCTCCCTCCTCCTCACTCCCTCCGACCTCCTCACTCCCTCCGACCTCCTCACTCCCTCTGACCTCCTCACTCCCTCCCTCCTCCTCACTCCCTCCCTCCTCCTCACTCCCTCCTCCTCACTCCCTCCCTCCTCCTCACTCCCTCCCTCCTCACTCCCTCCCTCCTCCTCACTCCCTCTGACCTCCTCACTCCCTCCCTCCTCCTCACTCCCTCCCTCCTCCTCACTCCCTCCCTCCTCCTCACTCCCTCCCTCCTCCTCACTCCCTCCCTCCTCCTCACTCCCTCTGACCTCACTCCCTCCCTCCTCACTCCCTCCCTCCTTACTCCTCCTCCTTACTCCTTCCTCCCTCCCTCCCTCCTCCTCCGTCCCTCCCTCTTCATTCCCTCCCTCCCTCCTCACTTCCCTCCCCTCCCTCCTCCCTCCCTCCCTCCCTCCCTCCCTCCCTCCGCCTCCCTCCCTCCCTCCCTCCCTCCCTCCCTCCCTCCCTCCCTCCCTCCTTACACACACACCCGCCCCACACACACACACTCACACCCACACACACCTTTCTTTACTCCCCTCTTTGCCCCATTTATCTCTTCACTCCTTTATTTATTCTTATTCCCACCTCATCTGCTCGGTTTTGACATTTTCCCATCTTTACATCATTTTCCCTCTTGCAGCTGTTTCCTAATTGCATCTTCTCCTGGAATTTATCCGTCTTTCCATCCGCCTTTATTTATACTTACTTGCATTACTTCTGGCCTCCCCTCTTCTACCATCTATTCCGGCTGCTTCTACCATGTTATTGGTTTTGCACATTGCAGTTGTGGATGTCAGTGTAGGCTTACCTGCAGTACCTTAATTTGGGTCCAATTTTGACAGTGCTTTTTGAGTCTGTATTGTTTATTGTTTGTTGTGACTGCATTTGCCAGTGGGGCATGAGAGTGTGGCATGTGACATGGCTGCGCACCCACATGCAGGTATGTGTGTGCATGTGTGTGTGTGTGTGTGTAAAAGCACATGTGACCACGCATGAGAAAAACAAAGCTAAAGCTGAAAAAAAATGACAAATGGAAATATTTCAACCACCATCATTTATGCACATTCCAAGAAAAAGAGAACATGTTCATAGAGGAAATCTACACTTTTTTATGGCAACATAAAGCTCAGGAAAGCAAATACACAACATGGTGTGCTACTGACTTTCCTCAGTGTATCATTGTATGTTTGAAAACTCTGTAGTGACTTGAGCCTTGTTAATTAACATGTTGCTCAAGCACTGTCACATGTATCCAACACATTTTCTTTTGGAGGCTACATTGTGCGTGTGTGTTATTATGTGTATTGATTGTGTTTAATTTGTGTTTCAGGCCACATTAAATACATATATATGCATTGTCTTAAATATTCTTTTGCTACTGCATATAGCATGTGTTGCTTTTCATGTATGTGCTGTGGTTTCAAGTTGGGTTTTGTGTGTTTTGTTGTGTAATAATTGTGTATTATGTATACATTTTAGACTGCAGAGGGATTCATGCTGCGTGTGGTATCATTGCGAGTTGCACATTTAGACTATGTAGTGAATTGTGTTGCATGTTATCATTGTGTGTTGCACAATTGAGGCTACATAGAGGTTAGTCTTGCATGTCATCATTGTGTGTTGCACATTTGAGGCTACATAGAGGTTAGTCAGACAGGGCTGTCTACTCTCCCCCACACTCTTCAACCTCTTCCTCGAAAGGATAATGACTGATGCCATAGCAGACCACGAAGGATCAATCAGCATCTGTGGCAGAAAG
The DNA here is from genome assembly GCA_034096865.1 of Theodoxus fluviatilis. Lineage (NCBI taxonomy): Eukaryota > Metazoa > Mollusca > Gastropoda > Cycloneritida > Neritidae > Theodoxus > Theodoxus fluviatilis. Next base: position 51,950 of record JAWQFJ010002407.1, read on the forward strand.
ATCACCATCTTACGTTTTGCTGATGACATTGATGGATTAGCAGGAAGTGAAGAAATCTCGTCTCGAACATACACAACTGTTTAGCCAAAGCGGGGAGGGAAGATGTTATTAAGAGATGAGGGGAATCTTCTACTTTCCTGCTAATCCTGCAGATGTCGCTCACTTCAACCTGAATTCGTGTATGGTGATCTTTCTGCCACAGATGCTGATTGATCCTTCGTGGTCTGCTATGGCATCAGTCATTATCCTTTCGAGGAAGAGGTTGAAGAGTGTGGGGGAGAGTAGACAGCCCTGTCTGACTAACCTCTATGTAGCCTCAAATGTGCAACATGCAATGATGACACATGCAATACTAATCTCTATGTAGCCTCAATTGTGCAACACACAATGATAACATGCAACACAATTCACTACATAGTCTAAATGTGCAACTCGCAATGATACCACACGCAGCATGAATCCCTCTGCAGTCTAAAATGTATACATAATACACAATTATTACACAACAAAACACACAAAACCCAACTTGAAACCACAGCACATACATGAAAAGCAACACATGCTATATGCAGTAGCAAAAGAATATTTAAGACAATGCATATATATGTATTTAATGTGGCCTGAAACACAAATTAAACACAATCAATACACATAATAACACACACGCACAATGTAGCCTCCAAAAGAAAATGTGTTGGATACATGTGACAGTGCTTGAGCAACATGTTAATTAACAAGGCTCAAGTCACTACAGAGTTTTCAAACATACAATGATACACTGAGGAAAGTCAGTAGCACACCATGTTGTGTATTTGCTTTCCTGAGCTTTATGTTGCCAAAAAAAAGTAGATTTCCTCTAAGAACATGTTCTCTTTTTTTTGGAATGTGCATAAATGATGGTGGTTGAAATATTTCCATTTGTCATTTTTTTTCAGCTTTAGCTTTGTTTTTCTCATGCGTGGTCACATGTGCTTTTACACACACACACACACACATGCACACACATACCTGCATGTGGGTGCGCAGCCATGTCACATGCCACACTCTCATGCCCCACTGGCAAATGCAGTCACAACAAACAATAAACAATACAGACTCAAAAAGCACTGTCAAAATTGGACCCAAATTAAGGTACTGCAGGTAAGCCTACACTGACATCCACAACTGCAATGTGCAAAACCAATAACATGGTAGAAGCAGCCGGAATAGATGGTAGAAGAGGGGAGGCCAGAAGTAATGCAAGTAAGTATAAATAAAGGCGGATGGAAAGACGGATAAATTCCAGGAGAAGATGCAATTAGGAAACAGCTGCAAGAGGGAAAATGATGTAAAGATGGGAAAATGTCAAAACCGAGCAGATGAGGTGGGAATAAGAATAAATAAAGGAGTGAAGAGATAAATGGGGCAAAGAGGGGAGTAAAGAAAGGTGTGTGTGGGTGTGAGTGTGTGTGTGTGGGGCGGGTGTGTGTGTAAGGAGAGAGGGAGGGAGGGAGGAGGGAGGGAGGGAGGGAGGGAGGGAGGGAGGGAGGGAGGGAGGGAGGGAGGGAGGGAGGGAGGGAGGGGAGGGAAGTGAGGAGGGAGGGAGGGAAGTGAAGAGGGAGGGACGGAGGAGGAGGGAGGGAGGGAGGAAGGAGTAAGGAGGAGGAGTAAGGAGGGAGGGAGTGAGGAGGGAGGGAGTGAGGTCAGAGGGAGTGAGGAGGAGGGAGGGAGTGAGGAGGAGGGAGGGAGTGAGGAGGAGGGAGGGAGTGAGGAGGAGGGAGGGAGTGAGGAGGAGGGAGGGAGTGAGGAGGTCAGAGGGAGTGAGGAGGAGGGAGGGAGTGAGGAGGGAGGGAGTGAGGAGGAGGGAGGGAGTGAGGAGGAGGGAGTGAGGAGGAGGGAGGGAGTGAGGAGGAGGGAGGGAGTGAGGAGGTCAGAGGGAGTGAGGAGGTCGGAGGGAGTGAGGAGGTCGGAGGGAGTGAGGAGGAGGGAGGGAGAGAGGAGGAGGGAAGGATTGAGGAGGAGGGAGGGAGTGAGGAGGAGGGAGAGAGTGAGGAGGAGGGAGGGAGTGAGGAGGAGGGAGGGAGTGAGGAGGAGGGAGCGAGTGAGGAGGTCAGAGGGAGTGAGGAGGAGGGAGGGAGTGAGGAGGAGGGAGTGAGGAGGAGGGAGGGAGTGAGGAGGAGGGAGGGAGTGAGGAGGAGGGAGGGAGTGAGGAGGAGGGAGGGAGTGAGGAGGAGGGAGGGAGTGAGGAGGTCAGAGGGAGTGAGGAGGAGGGAGGGAGTGAGGAGGAGGGAGGAGGAGGGAGGGAGTGAGGAGGAAGGAGGGTGTGAGGAGGTCAGAGGGAGTGAGGAGGTCAGAGAGAGTGAGGTCAGAGGGAGTGAGGAGGTCAGACGACTCAGAGGGAGTGAGGAGGTCAGAGGGAGTGGTGAAGAGGAAGGAGGGAGGAAGGTGGAGTGAGGAGGAGGGAGGAAGGGAGGAGGGAAGAAGGGAGTTGGAGGAAGAAAAAGGAGAGAATTGGAGGAGGGAAGGAGGAGTAGGAATAGGAGGAATAGGAGGAGGAATAGGAGGGGGAAGGGGGGGGGGGAGGAGGAGGAGGAGGACGAGAAATAGGAGGAGGAGGAGGAGGAGAGGAGGAGGAGGGGGGGGAGGAGGAGGAGGAGGAGGGAAGTTGAGGGAGGAGGAGGGAAATTGGGGGAGGAGGAGGAGGAGGAGGGAAGTTGAGGGAGGAGGAGGGAAGTTGGGGGAGGGGGAGGAGGAGGAGGAGGAGGAGGGAAGTTGGGGGAGGAGGGAGTAGGAAGTGGAAGGAGGGAGTAGGAAGAGGAGGGAGGGAGGGAAAGAGGGAGAACAAGGTAGGAAGGAGGAGGATGAAGATGAGGAGGAGGATGAAAAGGAGGAGGAGGAGGAGGAAGAGGAGGAGGAAGAGGAGAAGGAGGAGGAAGAGGAGGAGGAGGAGGAAGAGGAGGAGGAGGACGACGACGATGAGGAAAAGGAGGAGGAGGACGAGGAGGAGGAGGAGGAGTAAGGACAAGATGATGGAGGGGGAGGTAGGGAGGGAGGGAATTTTACCGCCTGTTAGCCTGGGGAGTTAAAGAGGAGGAGGAGGAGAGGAAAAAGGAGAAGGAGGAGGAGGAGAGGAAGGAGGAGAGACATAGGACAAAAGGGGAAACAAGAAGGGCAAAGCCCATACGCCTCACATGCTTGACCTTGACCTTTATATGACCTTGACCTTCAGGTCACCTGAAGGTCAAGGTCAAACAACTAAACCTACCAATGACATCATACACAAAGAAATGCTTTACACGTTTTTCCTACCAAAATACATGTGACCTTGACCCAAGGTCAAGGTCATCCAACACAAAGCTGCTAATTCAAGACATAGGAAGCACAATGGTGCTTATTGGCACTTTCTACCATGAGATATAGTCACTTTTAGTGGTTCACTACCCCATTTTGGTCACATTTCATAAGGGTCAAAGTGACCTTGACCTTGATGATATGTGAACAAATGTGTCTCATGATGAAAGTATAACATGTGCCCCACATAATTATTAAGTTTGAAACAGTTATCTTCCATAGTTCAGGGTCAAGGACACTTCAAAATATGTATACAATCCAACTTTGAAGAGCTCCTGTGACCTTGACCTTGAAGCAAGGTCAACCAAACTGGTATCAAAAGATAGGGCTTGCTTTGACCTATATACCACTTGTAGCTAAGGTCGCCATTCTCAATAATGTGGGAGAAAATTGGGGAAATGTGAAAAATGACTGTTTTTGAGACCACATTTATGGCTCCTGTGACCTTGACCTTGAAGCAAGGTCAAGTCACTATGTATGTTTTTTGAGGCCTTGTCATCATACACCATCATGCCACCTTTGGTGTTGATAGACTTAATAGTCTCCGAGAAAAATCCAACGTTTAAGTTTTTTACTCCCGGACGGACGCCCGGACGGACGACACGGCTGAGTACATAGACTCACTTTTGCTTCGCATGTGAGTCAATAAAAAGGAAGAGATGGACCAAATGGAAGGCGAGAGCTAGTAGCAGCATTTGTTTCTGCAGTGTGCAAACAAGGACAAAAATCGGACAGCAAACATGACTGGAAAATGGTATATATCACACACATACACACAAGCTCCAGTCCCTACCTAGGTTCTTGTACTTGGCTATGGTCATGCCCGTCGGTCCTTTCTTGGCGATGATGCAATTGTCATCTGCGCGCAGGACCATGTACTTCTCGGCACCAGGGCATCCCTCGTCTGGGAAGTTGAAGCTGCCTTGTGCTGCTGGCCCGTTAGGGAACACGGCTTTGCACATGGTGGCCATTTGAGAAAATCTCTGTCAGGAAGAAACACAAAACCACCAGGTTAACCCTAATTGACCAAAATATGCGTGTTAAACTTCCTATGGGGATGGACATCACATCTGCCAATTTCTTCTTGAAATTATTCATTTTCTCTGTCTTCAAGGTAAGAAATGTATGCGAAGATGAAACTGAAGAAATTTTTCAGTGTTTGTATTCTAGGAAAATGTGACTAGTAAAAGGCAGAGGAATATGGATAATAGGTGATCCTTTTTGGTCACCAAAATTTATACATCAATAGAAATGGCTCAGTGACCAAGCCTACTAAAAAAAAGTTATGTGAGCTGTACCTCCTTACACAACAGGCATAAATCGCATGCACACACCAATGGTGACTTGCACAAGATGGATGGTGTTTTACGACCTATCAGCCTTTATAGGGTATGTAAGGCTACGAGCACAAAAATCAACAAAATAGTTAATTAGAGCAAGATGCAAATCAAGTGATGATGTCCCTATTCATTTGCCTCTTACAAATCCCGTACTTGTACCTGAAAAGAGTACAGACTACAGTGGTTAACCAGAGGAACTTGACATTCCCTTCAGCAGTTGAAATTCATGGCTGGTGGGTTTTTCAGGGTGCACTCCATCAGTTCAGCAATGGGTAGTGTCATAGGCTAGATGGTGGTTTATCCTAAAACGTAGAGCGTGACCTACTTGCATAAGAAGGACATGACGTTTTCACCCGAAATATGTTTTTTATTTATTATTTTTTTACCTTTTTACCCGATCATATGATACTTTCCTCTTTTAAAAATGTGTGTAATCAGACACAACAAATACAACAATCTTAGGGACTGAGATTTCACGAAACGCTCATCGTTACAGCGGGCTAATTACAGTCAAGATAACAAGAGTAGGCAGGGAAAAGTCATCTCTACAGGGTATTGTCCATTCACAAGATTTGGCGGATGAAAACGTAATGTCATTCATATGCAAGTAGGTCACACTCTACATTTCAGGATAAACCACCATCTGCCTATGACAGTAGCTCTACACTGCAATAGTGCATGTGACACTTCTCTTTCAGGACAGGTTCAAAGTAGACGTCATTATTCTCATTTGTTTAAATGATGTAAGGGGGAAAAAGAAAAAAAAGTTGTGGTTACATTACAGTAACATGGAACAAGAAGGGCAAAGCCCATACGACTCACATGCTTGACCTTGACCTTTACATGACCTTGACCTTCAGGTGACCTTCAAGGTCAAGGCCAATCAACTACACCTAGCAATGACATCATACACTAAACTAAGGAATGCTTTACACATTTTTCCTACTCAAATACATGTGGCCTTGACCCAAGGTCAAGGTCATTCAAGGTCATGCAACACAAAGCTGTTAATTCAAGACATAGGAAGCACAATGGTGCTTATTGGCACTTTCTACCATGAGATATGGTCACTTTTAGTGGTTCACTACCCCATTTTGGTCACATTTCATTAGGGTCAAAGTGACTTTGACCTTGATGATATGTGACCAAATGTGTCTCATGATGAAAGTATAACATGTGCCCCACATAATTATTAAGTTTGAAACAGTTATCTTCCATAGTTCAGGGTCAAGGTCACTTCAAAATATGTATACAATCCAACTTTGAAGAGCTCCTGTGACCTTGACCTTGAAGCAAGGTCAACCAAACTGGTATCAAAAAATAGGGCTTACTTTGCCCTATATACCATGTATAGGTGAGGTATCCAATCTCATAAACTTCAGAGAAAATTGAGAAAATGTGAAAAATTGCTGTTTTTTACACAACATTTATGGCTCCTGCGACCTTGACCTTGAAGCAAGGTCAAGTCACTGTGTATGTTTTTTGAGGCCTTGTCATCATACACCATCATGCCAAATTGGGTGTTGATAGACTTAATAGTCTCCGAGAAAAATCCAACGTTTAAGTTTTTTACGCCCGGACGGACGAAACGGGTGAGTACATAGACTCACTTTTGCTTCGCATGTGAGTCAAAAAAAGAGCTTGGTAGATCAGCCTGAACTTTGTTGTAATTTACATTTTTGTTTTAGAAGATGCCAGATTGAACATTATCAAGTTTCTCTTTTACTAAAAATGGTTTTTAAGATGTAAATAGTGGATTCCTCGCGTGCTCATTGGGCAGGGAAGATGGGACCGCACATACTCAGATACTGTGGGTGATGAGCAAACTGGAGCTTTGTCAACTTCAAAGTTACCTTCAAATAGTGTTTCTATTTGAGAGAAAATGATGACCTGTTGTAAACTTTAATGTAACCTTCAAAAAGTGTCTCTGAGATAAAATAATGCCCTGTTGTTGACAGAATCAAAAACATTTGTCATGCCATGCATCTTATGAAAGTGTTCTCTTTGACAATATCCCATTTATCAAGCTGAATAAGTAGGAAATACAGGTTGCTACTGAACTTAAGACCACAATCAACATTCTTAGGATGTGACCATGCTTCCTAATTGACCTTTCCAGCATGTGAGGAGTTTGTCATGGGAAAATCAAGCACCACAAAAGTTCTCTGGTGAGAGAAATTGTACTGATCAAGCATGAAGATAAAGAAATTAAGTTATGGACATCTATACACAAACTTTCCAATATAAACATGAAAAGTGACAAGCAGAACTGGTATGTTATTTGCTTGCAAAAAAACTATTTGATAGAACAGATACCCCAATGATCTACATCTGTTTGATGGAACATTGACAACTATGATCCTTGCAGATAGGTCAAATTTGCTTTAACAGGTATCAAATTTCTTAAATATTAGTATTATCACATAATGCAAACAAATCCTTTCATTAAAAAAAACACTATTTTCTCTATAATTCATGGCCAACACCACCTGTATGGTACAAAAAAAGCTAAACTGTTTTTAGTTTCTGCAGCATAAGGACATTTCCTTTTCATGATGTGTACTTCCTTCTGTAAAACTAACACTGCTAGATCAGCAAGTAATGTCTGGCTGTGACTGAAATTCAAATGCAATACAATTGTGCTCCTGTTCAATGTGCCGCAGTCATGAAATTCACAAGATCATGTGTAACAAAATACTACTTACAAAACGCAGAAGACTTGATGATCAATAAGCATGTAACTTTTTCTTACAGATGTGCGGTGACCTTTTCACAAAATCAAGTTTTAAAAGAGCATGTCAATGATACATTACCAATCTATCAGAGTTCATTGTAAGAGAAAATTGTACAATCCACTTATCCAGAGACAAAATAAATGGAGAGTCGGTGTAATTTCAGTGCAACAATTTGCTAGTTTCTCTCTTCAGTCAGTTTGTCTATGAGTTTGGGGATGTGAGTGGGGTGCAGTGAGAATAAACAGATTCTATATCTCCAGTCCATGTATAAGGCTGATTAATCTGTTCTTCCTGGAGTGACTGACTGCTTAGAATTAGATGTGTCAGTGGCTACTGTTCCCTCACCAGTGACTAATTCATCAGGAGCACTATGGTCAACATCTCCTGGTATTCGGAAGAAAAATAACTAGTCACCATCTCTAGGGATGAAAAACTTTGCTCACATGTGAATACAGCTAGCTAACTCTAGCGGACAGCACCAAAAACCGGCACAAAATGTTACAAGAATTTAGTCTTAAAACCAAACTATGCATGAAAATACAATTCACAAGATTAATCATAAATAATGCCACATTCAAAAATTGATTATTGGTCCTTTACTGCTTTACAATACCAATTCTTCAACTTTGAATAGATCCTTAGTTTTGGGTGAAGGACATTATTCATTGAAAAAACTATCACCTGAGTACAAGTTTTAAAAAAATTCTCTATGAAAAGCATGATCAACAACCCAGTGACGAGGAAATGTAAACAGATCTTAATACAGAGAAAGAATTATTATTTCTAGAGATAGAAGAGGGCTTTTGGCAACAAGATGCAGGGCTGGAGGAAGTAATTTCTGCAGTAATGTAGAGTTGCCTTTCCTTCCTACAAACATCAAGTTGCCCATCCCACCCCTCACACCAAATGCACTGGGCCTTTCATGCACGGAACCACATGCCTTTCAGCATCTACTTGTGTGTTTCTACCTTCTATTTTGACATTTGCAAATCTCTCCCCCCAATGTCATTTCGCAGTACTTGTGTGCAGAAGTGGATCTTCCATTGGAAGTTTCAAGTAAAAAGCAGCAGCAAAATTGTTACATTCCCAAATTCATGTGAACTACCCACAATACATGTCTCATTCCACTGCAACACATCAAAGAAGTAAATTTAAGCTTGAATGTTAACTGTCAAGTCTTAAACTTTAAGAAGTGCTAGTTTATTTTTACTGATTTACCCGTGTAGTGAAGTACGACTCGGGAGTAAAAAGCAGCAGCTAAAAATGTTATATTTCCAAATTCAAGCAATTCACCAACCTCAGACATTTACAACTAATGTCTTAAATTCAAATACGACTCACCAAAGAAGTTCAGGCATGCAGAGAAACTGTCAAGTCGTTAAGAAGTGCTACTAAGTAGTATGTTACCGAAAATAAAATCCTTACGTTACAGCGAAAGGTAAAGGATATCTCGAACATCTCTTCCTGAAAAAGTTCACCGCAAATCTTTAATTAAAATGAAAGGAGCAGCGAGTCTGCACCAATGGAACATATAACACGCGGGCGGCGTTCTCTCACTCTTCTCGTCGCGGAGAACTAGGAAGTGAAAAAGTATGGCCGCCATTACCACATGCCGGGGAAAAGTTGCGTCCCGACACAGAAAGACTGGTAAAACATCAAATTACAGCGCCCCCATCTATAATTACACCAATTTAAAACAGATTAAACTCAAACTTAATAAAACCTGACAAACTTGTAGCTCGTTTCTGAACTTTTACCGAGTTTCGAGCAAAATTAGCATGATGTCATCGGGGCCACACGGTTTCACACAGTGATGAGCAAACAAGAATATACAACATAATCATCCACACTAAGAAGTTCAGGGAGTACGTCCATCATTTCAGCGTAATTACGAGAAAATTTACCTCCAATTGAAACAATCTAATACCTGTATTATATCGCAATGGGCAAACTAGTCTAGGTGCTCGATCGCCACATGAACAGGAAATACATACCATAGTATTGTTCAATGTGCCACAAGCTGCCCAAACGTTGCCTTCGGTGTCGCAAAGAAGGCCTCCCGAGTTCGTCTTAGAGCCCTTTTCATCTTGAAGGAGCTGCTGAGCCCAGGCGTCCCAACTCATATTGAATTCTAAAGGGTAACTACTTTATCAAATCTGGTCCGGTCAGTCTGCTACACCCTCCGCCCGCCGACGCTAAGCCACCTAATGCTGAACTTGAAAGGTCAGCACTGACTTCCGCTCACAGATGCTGCTCAAATTCTCAAAACTTACTTCGAATATAATCATAAAATTATAAATTATCCCAGTAGAAACAGGAGCTCGTAAGTTGATGGAAGTCGCATCGATCGGCAACTGAGCTACGAAACTAAAGTACAATGGTTGGTGACGTGGTTTTCCAGCAACCATCGCCCACTTAGGCCGACATGTTCTCCCCTTAATTAGGTTTTATAAATCATTGCTCAATCTGGATCATGATCAACATTTTTCCAGGTGTCCACCGTGAAAATTTGAAAGAAAAAATAACCTTCAGCGATAATATTATCAGTGTAGCCAAGAAATGGAAATAGTAATGAATAAAAGGGATGGTGGGCCATGTTCTTTGCAGAAAGCACTCATCTGAGGTTTCTTCCAGTAAAATTCACCATTTGTTGCAAATTAAGTGGATCACTAGCATAGCGTCTAAAATGCCTTCAAAGACCAAGAGAAAATCGTGAATCTATGTGCTCCTTCCATGGGCTTAGCATTCTGGAACGGAAGAAACTGTCTTGTTGCTTAATTTCAAAGGACTTTTGCGTAGACATGAAGTCGGCTGATGAAACCACTGCCCGTTTTTCTGCAATGTAAGAAAGGTCCATCCAGACATCGATAATTGTCTTCATTCGAATTTTCTCAATCGCTATTTGGCTGCAAGAACCGGAAAACTGGGTGTCCATGTCATATAAGGCTTTCTGCAAGTAAAGAATGGGGTGCCGGGGTCGGTCGAAATATTGACTAAAATATTGTCCACACCTTTTTATTTTCAGCCAAGGTTTTCTGCCACAGCGTTGTGCCTTGCCCATGCAAGAGAAGATGGGTTTGTGAACTAATTTTACAGTGTGCCTCGCCCATGCAAGAAAAGAAGGGTTTGTGAGCTGATATTGCACTGTGCCTTACCCATGCAAGAAAAGGAGGGGTTGTGAGCTGATATTGCACTGTGCCTTACCCATGCAAGAAAAGAAGGGTTTGTGAGCTGATATTGCACTGTGCCTTGCCCATGCAAGAAAAGAAGGGTTTGTGAGCTGATATTGCACTGTGCCTTGCCCATGCAAGAAAAGAAGGGTTTGTGAGCTGATATTACACTGTCTCGCCCATGCAATAAAAGAGGGGGTTTGGGAATAAATGATTATTAGACTGTGCCTTGCCCATGCAAGAAAGAAAGGTCTGTGAGCTGATATGAATGTGTGCCTTGCACATGCAAAAAAAAGAGGAGGTTGTGAAATGTCAATTTTTAATATTCCTTCTTTCAAAAGCACGACAGCAAGTTGACAGGGAAAGCGTAGAGGATATGTAGATAGATGTATAGATAGACACACGTGGATGTAAGGAAGAAGAAATTGAATGATTTCCTTCCAGATCCACTGCTGGCTGTTGAATGGCTGTCATCCTAAACACATGGACGACGTGAATAGTTGTGGAGCCTTCATACATTTCTTTGCATGTCCTTTTTGAGACGGATGGGTAGATAAGGCAGAGGGGTACATGATTCCCATTGTTTAAATTTGCAGCCACAATGCTTTGACGTTTTGTATCCTTAACATAATCGTCATTGCCATGGTAGTCGTCGCCGTCATCGCCATCATTGCTCTAGCTGTAGATACTTGTCGAATACTTGGCACTAAAATTACCCTGTATTCCTCCCCATCAAGAAATAACTTGTTCAGATCCTCGGTGTTGTTCGAGTCTATGACATGTCCATATGTTTAATTACTCTCTCTGTGAATGTAAAAACGAAATCAACATCAAAGTGTGATTTCCTTTTCTTCTCTTTTCCATTGGGTGCTCAAAATCGTAAGATGAACGTTTTGGACATTTTGAGTCGGGATTAGTCGGCCTAGGAAGACCACTAGATTTATCACTCACACTCACCGCGTCTATCGTCTTGGTGGCTTATAGGTTATATTGCGCGCAATTCGCATAGAGATACTTGCTGCTTCTAAAATCGTCACGTCCCACTTGCAAGTCAAGGAAAGTTCCGAAATGTTGAATGAGGTGCGCACAAAATCGACTTGAGACGTTTCGTTCAGCGGCTCAGTGCTGAGGGTACACGTGGGGAATAACGCAGCACGTTTCGTCACAACTTTGCAGGATGGCGGAGTTGGTTAGCTGTGCGATCTATGCACATTTCGAACCACTTCGATTCCGATGGTTCAAACTGGTGCGGTCGAAAAATGGAGAGAATTTGTACCAGAGGCTGTGCTTGCGTCATGTGTGCGAGACGTGAACAGTCTAGTTGTCAGTGGAGCATTTCATTTAGCGTCCTTAGCTCACGCACAGCAGGCTGTGAACCATACAACAAGATAAGTAATCCAAAACAGCGTCGCTGTCATGGTCCCATTGCAATTATTGGGCGGCTGCTACCAGACAAGAACAGTAATTCACGAACCGTCAACGCATGCCGCAGACGAGAATTAAGTTGAAAAATTTCATGAAACGGTGTCACGTTTCTTTTTCGTTTCAAGTGAGGCTGATGAAGAAAAGTATGAAGGGGTGGGGGGGTGGGGGTGGGGGGGTGGGGGGGGGGGGGGGGGGAGAACAGCTAGGGCACACAAGAAGTGGGTGGATGAAGAGCAGTTATAATGTGTGTGAACGAGTGCAGAATTAATGCATGTTGTAAGGAGTGTGATGTGTGTGTGTATGTGTATGTGTGTGTGTGTCACTGTGTGTGTGTCACTGTGTGTGTGTGTGTGTACGTGTGTGTGAGAGAGAGAGAGAGAGAGAGAGAGAGAGAGGGGGGGGGGTGATCGAGTGGGTGGGGTGGGGGGGGTGGGGGGGTGGAATGCCAGGTAATGGGGTAATTAAACTGAGGGGGGAATATTCAGACTTTCTCCATATTGAAACATCGTTTCTTCGGAATGACAATTCATAATCTCGTCCGTTTCTGCAGGCCAGCAAATTACGCAAGTGTCTGAATGAGGTTTACAAATACACGTACAAGTATAGGCATATGGCTCCGTCATCAAAATCCGCAGGGACCACGCCTATCGACTTGGAAGCAAAGCGAGACGTTCGCCACGCGGTCACGTGCGATAGCGGCGAGGGCAGCACTGCGAACAGCGAGAGTGGGCAAGCAGCGGAGCGAGTCTCCGTCAGCAGAGGTCGAAGGAAGTGAAGCGTGTCCGGATTGTGTTGGCGCTCTGCGTGGGCCTTCCTGAGGTGGGTTTCGTAGGGCTGTGGAAATGCAGCCCAAAGCAATCCGACATACATTTTCTGGTCTCTTTTCTTTTCCTCTCTTAAAAAAAAAGTGATTGCTGTCCAATCAGTCAATCGATCATTCCTTGTAATAATAAATTAAGTCCGTTTCCAAACCAGAAAATGTTTGCTTGTTTGTCCCAATGCTGATACCGCCCCCTGCATGGTTACTGCGATCACTTTTTATGGTGACGGAAACGTGCCATTTCCATTGCTTGGGATTGCAAATCCAAAGTCTGGAGAAGCCACCTTGCAGTTGTTTATTTGTCTCCTCCTCGCCGCAGTCCACTCTTCTCCGCATTGGCTGTAAGTGTCGTGTAATCTTGTTGGCTACAGACAGAGCGGCAGTTTGGCGATAATAGTGTGGAGAACCCACACAGAATAACGGATTTGGGATGGATGGGGGTCGGGGAGTGATACGGAGAAGACAGAAACGCAGGACTAGGAACAGTTAGGGGGAAGGTGGGGGCACGAAGGAGGAAGAAAGCGATTAACGATGAGAAGGAGAAGGAAGAGGAGGAGGAGGAGGTAGAGCAGAGGGAGAAGGAGCAGGAGGAGGGGGAGCAGAAGAATGAAGGGGAGGAGGATAATCGAGGAAGATCAAGCAGGAGGAAGAAGAGCATCAGCAGAAGCAGCTGGAGAAGCGGCATCAGAAGCAGAAGGAAGAGGAGCAGGAGGGGAAACAGAAGGAGGGGGAGAAGAAGTTGGAGGAGGAGGAGGAGGAGGAGCAGGAAAAACAGAAAAATTAAGAAGGGGGAGGAGGAAGAGAAGCAGGAGAGGAAACAGAAGGAGGAAAAGGAGGGGGAGGAGAAGCAGGAGGAGGAGGAGGAGGAGCAGGAAAAGAAGGAAAAACAGGAGGAAGATGAGCAGGAAGATGAAGAGGAGCAGGAAGAGGAAGAGGAGCAGGAAGAGGAGGGGAGGAGCAGGAGGAGGAAGAGGAGCAGGAAGAGGAAGAGGAGCAGGAAGAGGAAGAGGAGCAGGAAGAGGAGGGGAGGAGGAGGAAGAGGAGCAGGAAGAGGAGGGGAGGAGCAGGAAGAGGAAGAGGAGCAGGAAGAGGAAGAGGAGCAGGAAGAGGAGGGGAGGAGCAGGAGGAGGAAGAGGAGCAGGAAGAGGAGGGAGGAGCAGGAAAAGGAGGAGGAGGAGCAGGAGGAAGAGGAACAGAAGGAGGAAGAAGAGGGGGAGGAGCAGAAGAAGGAAGAGGAGCAGAAGGAGGAGGAGGAGAGCGTTTGTTGCATGTTAAATCTGTTCTTCATTGTACAGAATGACATCCTACATGCAGCAGAAGACACTGCAGAGACAGCAATATACAGAAAGATCAAAATGATATCACATTTCTTCATTGCACGATTACTTCATTTCCAAGAAAAGTTCACAACAGCTGTGGATAACATAGTACAACAAAACACGACATAGACTTTGTTCAAAATAATTTATGAAAATAATAGTTGTTATAATACAGTGACACTATTTTTGTAGGCATTTGCTACATAAAGACCTTACACTGCTTGTCCCTGCAAGGATAGAAGGATATAAACATGGAATGGGTAGGATGAATTGGAATAAACACATTGCAAAAAGGCAAGATCGAAATGCTCTTCTAGAGTAACCAGTGATAAGAACACATTTGGCAGTTGGTGCAAGTAGCAATGGCGCGTGTCTGTGCGTAATTTGGGAAGAGGGAATCTTTGGCATCAGGATCTTGTTGTCTTGAGTGGAATTCCATGTGGAAGGAATGTTTTGCAGCTGTTAAGGGGATGGATGACTTCTCACTCGATTTTCATCAATCTGATTGAAATTCTTTGCTTACTTTATCAATTTGTTCAGTGCGTTGTTATCTGTCTTGCAGGTGTTTCCTCCCAACAGATGACAGCTTGGGTCAGCTTTTGTCAGCTTGGGTCAGCTTGTTTCTTTCGACTGCACTGGACGTTTAGCACACGTGCCTCTTTCAGGTGCATTCATCCTCTGAGTAAACGATTTTTGCAGTTTTTCAAAAGTGTCGAAAGGAATTACGCTGAAGCAAGCTTTTGCTGCAGCTTTGCCTCCGAGTCTATGAGTGCGTGTGTGGATGGGTGTGCCCGTATATGTGCGTGCGTGTGTGTGTGCGTGCGTGTGTACGTGCGCGCGTTTGTGTGTGTGCGTGCGTTAGTGTGTTTGTGTGCGCATGTATGATTGCGTGTGCGTGTGTGCAAACGTGTGTGCGTGCGTGCGTGTTTGCCTGTGCGTTTGTGTGTTTGCCTGTACGTGTGTGTGTGTGTGTGTGTGTGTGCATGCGTGCGTGTGTGTGTGCGCGCGCGTACCAGCGTATGCTGTGTGTGTGCGTGTGTGCTTGCGCGCACGTGTGTGTATATGCAAGTGTGTCAAAGTGTGCGTGCATGTGCGCGTGTGTGTATGCGACTATGTGTGTGTGTGTGCATGTACGCGTGAGTATGCATGTGTGCGCATGCATGTGTGTGTACACATGCCAGTGTGTGTGTGTGTGTGTGTGTGTGTGTGTGTGTGTGTGTGTGTACGTGAGTGTTTGCGTGCATGTGTGTGTGCGCGCGTGCATGTGCATGCGTGTTTAAACAGACAGCATCAAAACCCTTTAGCGTGCTATTGCCTACTACCGCTTCAAACAGTTTCGTTTCACCATACTGCTTGCAATCGAAAACTCCTCAACTGCTTTACTCTGCATGTTGCACCACTTCGGGCCGCATACAAATGCCCTGTCGGGAAAAGCGTCATTCCCAGTATGAAGAGTCCAGTGCTACGCACCAAGAACCGGAACTCCAAAAGTCAGCTGGGCATATGGTGTATTTGCAGGCGACAGCTTGATAGTGCGTGGTGTACCAGCCAAATGATACACACCAGCTGGCAAGAGATGACTGCATTTGGAGGCAAAGTGGTGACATGGTGTCTGTGTAGCACGCCTTCAGTTCCTGTACTGACATGATGTTTGTGTAGCACGCCTTCAGTCCCTGTACTGACACGATGTCTGTGCAGCACGCCTACAGTCCCTGTACTGACATGGTGTCTGTGTAGCACGCCTTCAGTCCCTGTACTGACATGGTGTCTGTGTAGCACGCCTACAGTCCCTGTACTGACATGGTGTTTGTGTAGCACGCCTACAGTCCCTGTACTGACATGGTGTCTGTGCAGCGCGCCTACAGGCCCTGTACTGACATGATGTTTGTGTAGCACGCCTACAGTCCCTGTACTGACATGATGTTTGTGTAGCACGCCTTCAGTCCCTGTACTGACATGGTGTCTGTGTAGCGCGCCTTCAGTTCCTGTACTGACATGGTGTCTGTGTAGCACGCCTTCAGTCCCTGTACTGACATGGTGTCTGTGTAGCACGCCTTCAGTTCCTGTACTGACATGGTGTCTGTGTAGCACGCCTTCAGTGCCTGTACTGACATGGTGTCTGTGTAGCACGCCTTCAGTGCCTGTACTGACATGGTGTCTGTGTAGCACGGCTTCAGTGCCTGTACTGACATGGTGTCTGTGTAGCACGCCTACAGTCCCTGTACTGACATGGTGTCTGTGTAGCACGCCTTCAGTCCCTGTACTGACATGGTGTCTGTGTAGCACGCCTTCAGTGCCTGTACTGACATGGTGTCTGTGTAGCACGCTAGTCCCTGTACTGACATGGTGTCTGTGTAGCACGCCTTCAGTCCCTGTACTGACATGGTGTCTGTGTAGCACGCCTTCAGTCCCTGTACTGACATGGTGTCTGTGTAGCACGCCTTCAGTCCCTGTACTGACATGGTGTCTGTGTAGCACGCCTTCAGTCCCTGTACTGACATGGTGTCTGTGTAGCACGCCTTCAGTCCCTGTACTGACATGGTGTCTGTGTAGCACGCTAGTCCCTGTACTGACATGGTGTGTGTGTAGCACGCTAGTCCCTGTACTGACATGGTGTCTGTGTAGCACGCTAGTCCCTGTACTGACATGGTGTGTGTGTAGCACGCCTTCAGTGCCTGTACTGACATGGTGTCTGTGCAGCACGCCTACAGTCCCTGTACTGACATGGTGTCTGTGTAGCACGCCTTCAGTCCCTGTACTGACATGGTGTCTGTGTAGCGCGCCTTCAGTGCCTGTAGTGACATGGTGTCTGTGCAGCACGCCTACAGTCCCTGTACTGACATGGTGTCTGTGCAGCACGCCTACAGTCCCTGTACTGACATGGTGTGTGTGTAGCACGCCTTCAGTCCCTGTACTGACATGGTGTCTGTGTAGCACGCCTTCAGTCCCTGTACTGACATGGTGTCTGTGTAGCACGCCTTCAGTCCCTGTACTGACATGGTGTCTGTGTAGCACGCCTTCAGTTCCTGTACTGACATGGTGTCTGTGTAGCACGCCTTCAGTGCCTGTACTGACATGATGTCTGTAGCACGCCTTCAGTCCCTGTACTGACATGATGTCTGTGTAGCACGCTAGTCCCTGTACTGACATGGTGTCTGTGTAGCACGCCTTCAGTCCCTGTACTGACATGGTGTCTGTGTAGCACGCCTTCAGTCCCTGTACTGACATGGTGTCTGTGTAGCACGCCTTCAGTCCCTGTACTGACATGATGTCTGTGTAGCACGCTAGTCCCTGTACTGACATGATGTCTGTGTAGCACGCCTTCAGTCCCTGTACTGACATGGTGTCTGTGTAGCACGCTAGTCCCTGTACTGACATGGTGTCTGTGTAGCACGCTAGTCCCTGTACTGACATGGTGTCTGTGTAGCACGCCTTCAGTCCCTGTACTGACATGGTGTCTGTGTAGCACGCCTTCAGTCCCTGTACTGACATGGTGTCTGTGTAGCACGCTAGTCCCTGTACTGACATGGTGTCTGTGTAGCACGCCTTCAGTCCCTGTACTGACATGATGTCTGTGTAGCACGCCTTCAGTCCCTGTACTGACATGGTGTGTGTGTAGCACGCCTTCAGTCCCTGTACTGACATGGTGTGTGTGTAGCACGCCTTCAGTCCCTGTACTGACATGATGTCTGTGTAGCACGCCTTCAGTCCCTGTAGTGACATGGTGTCTGTGCAGCACGCCTACAGTCCCTGTACTGACATGGTGTCTGTGTAGCGCGCCTTCAGTCCCTGTACTGACATGGTGTGTGTGTGTAGCACGCCTTCAGTCCCTGTACTGACATGGTGTCTGTGCAGCACGCCTACAGTCCCTGTACTGACATGGTGTCTGTGTAGCACGCCTTCAGTCCCTGTACTGACATGGTGTCTGTGTAGCGCGCCTTCAGTCCCTGTACTGACATGGTGTGTGTGTAGCACGCCTTCAGTCCCTGTACTGACATGGTGTCTGTGCAGCACGCCTACAGTCCCTGTACTGACATGGTGTGTGTGTAGCACGCCTTCAGTCCCTGTACTGACATGGTGTCTGTGCAGCACGCCTACAGTCCCTGTACTGACATGGTGTGTGTGTAGCACGCCTTCAGTCCCTGTACTGACATGGTGTCTGTGTAGCGCGCCTTCAGTCCCTGTACTGACATGGTGTCTGTGTAGCACGCCTTCAGTCCCTGTACTGAGCTGACCTGGCCCCCTGCCTGACTGCTTGCTTGGAGATCTGAGATGTCGCCCTTTGATATTGCCTACCTCTGTCGGGATGTTGGGTTGACTGCTGGATCTCCAATTCACCGGTGGAGGAGTCCGCCTCGCGGGCCCTTCGGAGCGAACATGTGTGGTGTTCAGCTTTGCAGGGATTCTGGAGTTATGTCTTTGCTTAACTCGCATTACTTATTCCCAAATATATAGGTGTTAATGTAGGCCTACGCCTGGAGTCGCGTAATGCCTCCCTCATCAGCTGGAGCCCCTGGCTGCTGGGCTCTCGGGGCCGCGTTGCCTAGGCTACCTAGTTGGCAAACAATAGGCCGGTGTCAACACGTGTCAAAAATTTGACCGCCTTTACATCTGCTTTCATTGTGATGACTCATGGTGGCCACAGGCCTATTACTCACCAAAGATCTCGCAAAGCTCCTAGCGAAGGCAACGCTCCCCTATTCCAGTAGCTCAGCCAGGGACGGCCCCACACCGCCAGGGACAGCCCCACACCACACAGCCAGGGACGGCCCCACACAGCCAGAGACGGCCCCACACAGCCAGGGACGGCCCCACACCACACAGCCAGGGACGGCCCCACACAGCCAGGGACGGCCCCACACCACACAGCCAGAGACGGCCCCACACAGCCAGGGACGGCCCCACACCACACAGCCAGGGACGGCCCCACACCACACAGCCAGGGACGGCCCCACACCACACAGCCAGGGACGGCCCCACACAGCCAGGGACGGCCCCACACCACACAGCCAGGGACGGCCCCACACCACACAGCCAGGGACGGCCCCACACCTTACAGCCAGGGACGGCCCCACACAGCCAGGGACGGCCCCACACAGCCAGGGACGGCCCCACACAGCCAGGGACGGCCCCACACAGCCAGGGACGGCCCCACACAGCCAGGGACGGCCCCACACCACACAGCCAGGGACGGCCCCACACCACACAGCCAGGGACGGCCCCACACAGCCAGAGACGGCCCCACACAGCCAGGGACGGCCCCACACCACACAGCCAGGGACGGCCCCACACAGCCAGGGACGGCCCCACACCACACAGCCAGGGACAGCCCCACACAGCCAGGGACGGCACCACACCACACAGCCAGGGACGGCCCCACACCACACAGCCAGGGACGGCCCCACACAGCCAGGGACGGCCCCACACAGCCAGGGACGGCCCCACACCACACAGCCAGGGACGGCCCCACACAGCCAGGGACGGCCCCACACCACACAGCCAGGGACGGCCCCACACCACACAGCCAGGGACGGCCCCACACCACACAGCCAGGGACGGCCCCACACCACACAGCCAGGGACGGCCCCACACCACACAGCCAGGGACGGCCCCACACAGCCAGGGACGGTGTGACGAAATGAGTTTTCTGCTGCGATGAGATTTCTGACGGTCTGCTGCGGTCAGCTTTCTGATGCTGCGGTCAGATTTCTTTTGCGATCAGCTCCCATTTATGAGATTTCTTCTCCTGCAATCAGATTTCTTCTGCTGCAATATATTTCTTCTGCTGCAAAAAGAAATCGTTGAATAATGAAAACACACGTGCTCGCTTTGCAGTCGTTGGAAGAATGAAGAAATCTCATCGCGGCGGAAACTGTGTCGCATGTTTGCGCATGCGCACTGAGCCCGTCAGAAATCTGCGCATGCGCACTGAGCCCGTCAGAAATCTCATCGCAGCAGAAAACTCATTTCGTCACAACGGCCCCACACAGGGGTGGTGGCCAGGTGAGGCAGCCCAGGTCAGTGTCACAATGTGGAAGGTGTGGCATGAGAAGCCACACTGCTTGTAGTGTCACCCTGGAAACTGGACTGTGTAGCAGGGCCGGACCCAGGGGGGGGTTCCAGGGGTTCCGGAACACCCCCCCCCCCCCCCCCCTAGAAAAAGCATGTACCTTGGTTTGAGTTTTTTTTTTTTTTTTTTTTTTGGTGTGTCTCCAAAAACAATGCTGCTCTTACCCCTCAAAACAAGGCCCAGAATGCACCAGATTGCACAGATTTTAACCGCTTTTCAAAAATTTTCCGGGGGGGCATGCCCCCGGACCCCCCTAGTTTGCGCGCCTGCTTCGCAGGTGCGCTCTCGTGGCTTCGCCACTTCGCTGATTTGTCCCCCCCAACCAAAAAGGAACCCCCCCCCCCACAACTCATTTGGTCCGGCCCTGTGTAGTGTGTATTGTAGTGCATGTACTGTGCAGTGGATTGTTTCTATCTTGTACACACACACACACACACACACACACGTACACGCAAGCACACGCACACGCGCGCACACACGCACACACACACATACACGCACACACATGCAGGCACGCACACACATCCACGCACACACATACGCATGCACGCACACACACACACACACACACATGCACACACACACACATGCACACACACACACACACACACACACACACACACACACGCACACTCACACCCAAACACAAACACACATACACACATACACACACACACGCACACACTCACGCCCACCCACTCACACACAAACACAAACATACACACAAACACACACACACACACACACACACACACACACACACACACACACACACACACACAGAGTTCGATGACTGGCTCTACAGATCGATGTCTCCTACCAGTCTACGAGTATGTAACTTGTAAGTCAAAGAGAACATCTATCTGCTGTTATGGCGCCGCTCCACTGATAACAAGAGCACACAAACGTAAATCCCATTCAATCTGCATGGGCAACGCCAGTAGCACAAAACCCCCTTTCCCCCGCCCCCTTCCTTCATTTTGAACCCTTCCCTCCCCACCCTCCCTATTCTCCACCCTCCACTTTCCCCAAGAATATCTTGTACCACAACCCTCTACCTACTCGATCGAGCGCTCACACCCCTTCCCCTACCACCTTCAGTAATATATATACACACACACACACACACACATGCACGCACGCGCGCACACACACACTTTACTAACGCAACAAATACCATCACCTCCTTCAACTTTCCCCGCTCGTTCTTACAAAAAGTATCCACCAACATATGGAATCACGCACGCACGAACGCACAAACACACAAACAACTCACATGCGAGCACACACATGCACATACGTGCACGCCCGAACCCGCTTCCTCTCCTGAATTACTCCTAATCCAGTAGACACCTTCCGATCCCGCTCGCCCTCTTTAACCAACACCCATATAAACTCTCGCTCTCTTGCCTACTCAAGCGTTGTTCCCCTCACTTGCACAACCACCCCCACCCCACCCCCATTCATACAAAATGCTCAGTCACTCGGAATATATGTACAGCTTTGGAAACCTTGGGCAGTAAGAAAAAAGGAGAGGAGATAGACGCGCGTTTTTAACACTCGGGGGTGATGAAATTTCTCGGAGGTGATGAAATGCTGGTAGCGGGGTGTATAAATTATCTTCTTTTTCCATCCTCTTCGTCTAGCCTCGGTCACCCTTTGCACAATCGGACCTTGATTGGTTTTCTCTGATGGTATAAAGTAGTAGGAGCGTTTGACTCCTCTTAATTTGTCTTTTTGTTGGTTGTGTCTTTCACGCAGCAAGAAGTCGGCATGGTGGCACGTATCCCGTTGCACAGCTTAGCAGACATTCAGCGTGGCTGAGACTAGTGGATATAGTATATCTCTGTGTTCAGAATGCTTAGCAGACAGCGCTCGCCTCCTACCAACATGGCTGAAAGCACGTGACTTCTACAAATAACCAAAGATTTAATACATCGCGTCTCCGGCCTATGGTGAAACTTGTTGAAAGGTAGAGTGGTGATGTGGTACATATATTATGGCTTTGGTTACGTCATGTGTCGTATGAGCAGACGACACTCGAGTCCAAACTAAGTGCGTCGATTCGTAGGATTCCGTCGCTGACACTTAATCATATCCAACATGGTTTTATGGATAAATTTTCACAGACATATTTCCTCTTTGACAATTTTACAGACGCATTTAAAACCGTTTCAGCAGAAATTCACCCCGACCAGTGGGATACGAGCTCAAGGATTCCATGGTAACTGAACAGGGGAATACTTCCTTTCTGTCGTCACATAAGCCGCTAAGCAGACGCCAGCCGGGTCTAGATTTGGTCGCTGCATTTTGTTCCACACTGGTTCATTTGAGGGGTCGTTTGGCAAATGGGTGGGCGGGTGGTTTGGGGGAGAACTAGGGAGGGGAGGGAGGAGGTTGAGTTGCAAACAGGTGAAGTGTAAGAGGTGAAGGCCAGGTTTAACAGCTCAGGCCTCCACCGGTGAAGATAACCCGGCTGAAGCGACCCTGGAGTAGAGTTGGAGTAGAGACAGGCTGGGTATTGTTGTAGACTGAGGTCAAGCAACTGTCCGTGTGGACTATATATGGCAGTGGGTGTTGAAGTGGATTGTGTAGAGGGATGTTTTGGCATCGAACTAGTAGCCTAAGTGTTGGTAGTTTTGGCTTGGTAGCGCACAGAGAAGGGTGAATTTGTAGTGTGACGACACTAGTGCAAGCAACAATGGCAATATAAAGTAGTCGCAGTTATAGTAGTAGGAGGAGGAGGAGGAGGTCATGGAGGTCAAGGAAGTCAAGGAGGAGGACATGGAGAAGGAGGTCAAGGAGGAAGAGGAGGAGGTCAAGGAGGAGGGGGAGGAGGGTCGAAATTGTCAAGTCCCCTGTACTAGCGAGGTCGGCAGAAATGAACACACGGATGCCTCTATCGATAATGTCGACAACTCGATCAGTTTAGTTATCAAACACAATCCAACTGTAGCACAGTTCATCAAGCAGGCGGGCGCCATTATCAGCTTGCTGATCTCAGCAGTGGGCGATTGTGCATGGCTAAGTAGCAGATCCCCTATCAGCCGTTTCCGAGGAGGAAGCTCTCTGGGTCCACTGCAGTTTCCTTCCTCCATAGAGGAGTGTGCGTGTGCGGGGTGTGTCAACCCTGCGTTGGAAAGTCCATCCTGCCTCTCTGCTTGTGGTGCTGTGAGGGGAAAAAACCTCCAGTTGGAGGCATTTGTTTGTTTTACCCACCACTACACACCTATCATTTTGCAGTGTCAGGTTTTGATGGGTCGTCCAGTGTACTTCCTCAATGATGGGCTGGGTCAGTCACCCACTCATATCAAATGTCCCTCTGTGGCCTCCTTCTCAATCCTTCCATCAAGATGTTCCTCCCAGAGAGTTTACCCGCATAGAGCAAATGTATGCATTTTGAGAGAGAGAGAGAGAGAGAGAGAGAGAGAGAGAGAGAGAGAGAGAGAGAGAGAGAGAGAGAGAGAGAGAGAGATGACAGAGAGACAGAGACTCAGAGAGAGAGGAACAGAAAGAGAAAGAAAGAGAAACACAGATACAGGGACATTTTACCCCAGTCATTTCAAGATAGTTCATACATACAACTTAGCTTACAAAACACTTGCAGAGCAAAGAAAATTTAATTAGTCTTAACAGTACCCATAATGGATCAACACTATCTTCCTTCACATTCTTGGTCAGCTTGTATTTCTATAACAATTACATCAGTGTGGGATTGCTCATGAAAAAGAAATACTCATGCTCAAATTCACTTGTTGGTTTGTTGTTGTTCTTGGTTGCAGAAAGGCCCTAGGCATGATTGACATGAATCTGTGATCAGCGAATATGCTTCAGTTGGATATATGTTTCAGCCATTTGGTCATGAGCTTCATGGTTATAGTCAAAAGAGGTGTTTTGCCTTGGGCAAAGGCTGTTGTTATTTGTTGACTCCAGCCAAAAACCAAGGCTACAGCAAATTGGTGTTATGTTGTACTGTTATGTGGGGATTATCTTCAGCCGTGGTAAGCTCCTAACATAACAACTGGCATTCTCTGGAGACAGAGATCAAATCCCTTGAAGACGGGGTGTGGCTGCCTATATGGCGGGGTGTTCAAAAACAGTCACACAATCATCTCACCCACTTGGGTGATCCTGGGAGTGTTTAGCTCAGGTACGCAACAGCAACAACAACTTGTAACAGAGGTGTGCAATGTGAGCTATTTCATGCATCAAGGAGGAAATACTTTCACTTATAACAACTTATCTAACCTCTTGGCATCTCAAATCCTCTCAGATTCCTTATTTGCGAGGAAACTTTGTATGTTTGCTGGTGAGAAACAAGTGTGCTGCTGTAATAAAGTCTGATCCTAGAAGTCAGAGGTCATGGGTGAAACCCCACCCTTGATTCACATAACTATGACAAGGTACCCTGAAGAGCAACAAACCAACACAAACTACTAGAGACATGATGAAAGAATTTATTGGGCTCTGTGATACTGTTCAACCAGCATCGAAATCATTCACTTCCTATAGACACATTATGAGGGGCACAGTGCACACGGAACACACGTAGGCAGCTGCAAAACACACTTAGGCAGCTGCAAAACACATTTAGGCAGCTTTCACACACACACACACAGAAGCACACACGCACAAAGCCATTTAGTTCATTCATTTTACATCTGCATATGAGGAAGGACACAAATGCAACTTCCTGGCATTCAAAATTAGTAGCAACATCAAAGAGCTCAGAATGTGCTTGAATAGGCTGTACATAATTATTTGGATAATCTCTTGCTCTCATATCCTCCCCTCCCCCCCCCCCCCCCCCCCACCCTCTCCTACATCCGTTAATATTTCAACATGCACACACTCACATTCTTACAGATTCACCAATCCCGTCTGATTTCATGTTGACACATTCTATTACAAATGCAGGGGTACACTAGAACACACTCACTCAACCTTGGAGGTATTCCATATAAAGTTTTGTACATGAGGATGTTAGCTAAAAATATCTCTTGCAAATGATCATTCAGAGAGAGAGAGAGAGATGATAAATATGTCATTACACAGAGTAATTGATATACATTTTCTTCATCTGGGGCATATATTTTCTATGAGGGATGATGGTCAAAACAGAAGACAGAGGAGAGACACATAATAATGTGTTGTGTGAGACTCCAACGCAGAGACAGACAAATTATTAACAATCATGCAAAAGGAAGAGGAAAAAGAACAGAAAAAAATGCAACGCATATGAAACCAAAATGCAGACAAATATCATCACTGTGAAGGCTGCCTGCTTGATGCCAGGCAAATGGATGGAAGTTTGGAAGGAACACAACATCCGAAACTGGAGTGAAAACACAACACGGAACACCCAGTGAAAAGTGAGACACACACTCCATCAGTGACATTTTGGAGAAAAACAAAAAAACTTAGAATGGCCCATCTGATAACCACAACTCATGCTGGTGAGAAAATCCACCCAGTGATGGAGAGGAATGGCATTCGCTCATGCACAGCTAGACAGCTTTGATTTTATGGCACTAATGAGGACGATGATCCCCCAGTAAAAATGACACTAAGTTGTTCAGCAGTATAAAAACTGAGTCACATGTTATGCACTGGTTATCGACAATCTGGCCAAGCTTCACGGTGGCTCAGTCGCAATACCAGATCAATGCTGGTGCACAGGACAAAAAAAGTACTTGTCGCATGCACAAAAAAGAGTTACAGTATTCAAAACTATTCATCACTCAAACGACCAGTTGCACTGAAAAATGATCCAGCAAACAGCTTACAGTGACTGCCTCCACAGAATCAGTGATGTGCATATTCATCATAAATAGATCTCTAGTGGCGCAACATGCACAGCGCCAGGGAGGGCAGATTGCGTATCCCTTGGCTCATATGTTCATCAGTAAGTCACAGTGACAGCATCTTAGCATTCACCTCCATGTACATGGATGGAGAGAATCCATCCGTCACAATCCAGAGAAGTCCACTTGGTAAAAAGACGCATATAAATTAACACACAAATGTTCATTGTAGATGATGCATTCAAAAAGTATACATGTAGAAAAACAAGTACACAAATCATCGCTGTCAAAAAACACTTGGAAATGCAAATGTGCATGAAGTTGCTGGACGCTGGGATGGTACATCTGATCAAATTCAGCTGGTCTTTTTTTTTCAAGGTCTCATTTTCTGAAAAGCAAGTCTCTCTTTCTTGGTAAGTATCAGTGCTGTGTTGTCGACAATGGCAATCAAATGAAAGCATTTCTCTTTCCTCCAAAGTGAATCTTTCTGTGGTAATTGAAGCAAAATTCTGTGATGTTCGAGAAAAAAAAATTATTGGAGCCATTTATTCCCCTTTCACCATGTGAATACATTCATGCAATATCAAGTTCAAAAAGCCATTTCTGCACTAAATACGGTTAAATATGCACCTTTCAGATGTTAAAAAATCTACAAAATAACTTCAGAAATTTTCTGCCATTCTAATCATCAGAAAGAGCTTTAAAAGCTTAAAACACAGAGGGAAAGGAACATTATGAAGTTTAACTCCAGAACCAAGAAAAGTCAAATCATCAACTACAGAGACCACCATGCTACACATGCCCGGAGATCAGGACTAGAGTTATCATTGACACTTTGGTTTCTACTAGATCAGATCACAAAGACTATCTACTCTCGTCTGCCTCTAACTCAGTCACGTCACAGTGCGAACAGTCATATCCAGTGCAGGAGATCTAGAATGTGCAGGTCCCATGCAGCCACGTTCCTCGTGTCTGTCCGCTTGGGTCAGTGAGGCAGGCTCTAAATCAGGCTGCGGACACACTGAGGCAATATTTAAAGCTTTTGTTATCGTCATTTGCAAGGACTAAACAGCACCAACCTGGGCAGCAAAGTCAGAAATACTGGTCCCTCTGAGCAAGGCAATTACTGGACTACCAACCTGTCGGTAGGAGAACAATTCTTGGTCGTGACCAAGATTTTATGGTGCACAAGATGCCAAGTCAGCGAGTGAAAGTCTCCAGCACAAAGCCTGCACCCAGGCTTGAACAAGCAGTATTGTTCTTTGTGACGTTTGTCTCATGTGAGGTCTTCCCATTTATTCTCTTGCTCCCCTTCCCTCTCTCCTCCATAGTAATTTGTACCTCTGGCTCACCTTGGTCTGGCTCTCATGAAAAAGTTTCCTCAGCATTAATCTCTATCTCATCTTCCCTTCTCTGTTCTCACCTAGACACTTCCAAACTCTAAACTTGTTTCCTCCTCTTTACACATTTGATTTCATTCGACTCTTTGTATCTGCTGTGCCATCACAGTATAATTTTCTCAACTATTTCTGTTTTCTCCAGGTACTGCTGTCTGCTTTTCCTTGTTCTCAATGATTATTATTATTATTATTCCTCCTCCTCCCAGTCCTCCTGAAACCACTGCTGCTCCTCTCCTCTATTCCATCACAGAAAAAAATCTCCACCACAATTTGTTGTCAACAGAAAGTGAGTGCTGTGAACAGTGCTATAGGTCCAATGTGAACAACTTTTTCCATTATGCAAGTATCAAGACATCTGCAGCAACACTATCCCTTTTTCATGGAAAAATATGGAGCATCCACTCCTATGAGGAGTCATGCACATGTACGAAATATTATATGCAGATTTCTACAGTAATATGCTGAGACTGCATGTGAAGCCAATAGAAGGGGACTCTACCTTTCAAACAGTAGGTCAACCTGTAGAAATGGACAAGGACACCGCACTACGAAAAAAAAAAAACCAAAACCACAGACAGGGCACTGACAAGCTGCATAGTATCTCCAAGTGGATTACACCATTGACACACACTCAGGAAGGGATGAGCACTTGGTCAAAAATAGTTCACAAACAATGGTCTCTCCCATCTCAATCCCTAGCTGCAAGAGGACAAGCTTGCATGGACACCACACGGTGAGAAGTCAGCAAGATATTCAGGTCTCCCTTCACCACAGACACTGGAAAACAAGTTTACCTCCTCTTTGAGATGCCATTCTTTAATTAACCCAGTCTCCCTCACCATCAATCAAGACGTCTGAGGTCACTGAGATTACCGAAGTCTAAGGATGGACTGCTGATCCCAAGTTGCAGATGGCAGATTCCAACCCCCTGGCTTGCAGACGAGTTCTTCTCCAGTAATCACTGGGAACTCGGAAGTCAGCAGTCTTGTGGATGTTGCCAAAAGCTCAGGTCAGTGCTATTCTGCTCATTGTGGCCATTTCTTGGGACAAGTATGCTCATCGTTTGCTTCAATGCCTAAAGCAGACATGCGTGTAATCTTTTTTGTGAAAGAAGCAAGCAAACGAGCAAAGTACTATTACTTACAAGAAGCTATTCACACTGTGCTTTTGTTTCTTTTCTAGTGGATTCAACTGTGCGATTGTCTGTGACCATGGAAGTAACACATAGAAACCAACAGCACCACGTACTTCCAATTTCTGCACTACGCAGAGGGCAAACCCCCCTAAATTGTGACCGCTTTGAGACTGCTTTGTAAAAACTGGCCGAGTCAGCAGATGCTCTCACAACTCTCAAAGCTTCCACAGAACGCCCACTGACAAGAGTCAAAAACCAAACTATGAAAAAATCCCAGTTTTAAAAAGCCACTGGCAGATATTTCCTTGGCTATTGCATACCAGGCATTGACAACATTTAAAAAAATAACAAAATGATGACCCGCCCCCCCCCCCCCCCAAAAAAAAAAACCCCCAACAAAACTAAACCAGCAACAAAGAAGCCCATTTCAGCCATTATATCAGAGGTTGCCGACAACATTCAAAAAGCAAACTATGTGAAAACTCAAAACTTCAGAAAGCTAGTGTTGGATACATTCTCAGCCATCACAACCTGGCATCCATGACATCCAACACTACAGAATTAAAGACAGAATTTCAAAAAGTGTTGTGTGTCTTACACATGTTCAGTCTTAGATCAGGAATACCTTGCTTGTTGTTGTTGTTGTTGTAGCAACTATAATAAACATTCCACCAAGAAAATATGCAATGCTGTGGCAATACAGAAAATCATCAGCTATTTCAGGAAAACTTACAGGCAAAAGATAATCAGAGTAGACAGGTTAAAATGTATGTATATATAAAACAAGGAGAGATTAACAGCTAAATGCCAAGCCTTCCTGGCTATCCCCTTACCCACAGACACCCTGACCACTCATGCCATTCAGTGCCACTGCTAGAGTGGAACACTGGAGTCGACTCCTCCGTGTGACAATTCCTGCAAACAGCCGCAGACTCAGTGCTGCAACAGGAACACTTTTTCATTACCACATCCTGCGTTACCAAGGAATTTCTAGGCATAGGGATTCCTGATATGAATAACATTAACACAACATCAGACCATGCCATTTCCCTTCTACTGGGGGGTTTCTCCCAAGAGCTTGACACCACTCCTTCAAACCAGGCAGGGACACATACATCCCACTCCCAGACAAGCAACCTTCATGGACCATGCAGCGTCTGTCTTGGACACATTATCCATGGAGCCGCATGCCCCATCTCACCAAAGCAAGGGACTCGAGACACCTAGAGTAACTCTTCATCAGACGTTGACCATCTCAATCTGCTTGTACTTCTTCCGGAAGTTCGACACGGGGTCTTTGAACAGCAGTGGGTCCAGACGCATCTGGGAGCGCAGAAGCGGCATGTAGCCAAACACGTTGACAAACATGTTGACACACACATGCCTCTGGGTAAAAGATCGATCGGCCTCTTCCAAGGCTGCACTGGCTGCCTGCATGGAGGTGGCGTTGATGGCTGTCAGGCCAAGCTGGGCTGCTGTGGAGGTGGTGGTCAGCTGCTGCTCTCGGTGGAGGCGACGCTGAGTGACCTTGATGGGAGGCAGATGTGTGATGTGCGCCACCATGAAGTTGAGGAGGATGTCCTCACAGTTGTCTGCCTGGTCTACTGCCTGCACCAGCACTGAGCTGGCGTAGTGTGTGTACATGAAGTTGTAGTACCTGTAATCAGAAATGTACAACAACAATGAACAACATGAGACAATCTTTTTTAATTATCAAAACTCAAACTGAAAATTCTGAAACTGTGGAATGTAAAAGTACAGGTGATACCAGTGGACATAAGAGCACACATCAGCACACCTGACCTCCTGTCACATCTTCACAGAAGCATGAGGGAGGCACATCAGCAGTCCCTGGTGGTGGTGGTGGTGGTGTGGGGTTGGGGGTGGTGGTGGTGGTGGTGGTGGTGGTGGTGGTGGTGTGGGGGTGGGGTGGGCCAAGCTCTCATGTCCTCTAAAAACCTCAGGTCTCTCAGAGAAATGGCAGGATTCTAAGGCCATTTAAGAGCAACATCAACACCCACCAACAAAAGAGTCATGGATTGTGGCAACAATAATGGCAACAATGATGACAACAATGACAACAACAACAATTACAATAATATTGCAGACCATGGACATTCTAGAAAGATCGGGTCTGACGAACACCAATGCTCCAATTTCAATGGCATTGAGAGAGAGAGAAAGAGAGAGAGAGACAAGGATGAAACCATACACAAATTCTGTCCTGGTAGCATCCCTACCAAAGAAGAGGAGTTCTGTGCACAGGACAGATCAGCACAGCGTTCTGTAATCAAAGCAGGACTGTCTCAGCTGCAAAGGCAGACAAGGAAACTACATCAACTATCTATCTATCTTGCAGTCTGTCTATCTTGCAGTCTGTCTATCTTGCAGTCTGTCTATCTTGCAGTCTGTCTATCTTGCAGTCTGTCTATCTTGCAGTCTGTCTATCTTGCAGTCTATCTATCTTGCAGTCTATCTATCTTGCAGTCTGTCTATCTTGCAGTCTGTCTATCTTGTGGTCTGGGCAACCATGGAGGCACCCAGCTGTCCTGGCAACCGGCTGCCCTCCATGCCTCTCTGTTCTCAAACTCTCTCAGGACATTGCCCAGCCCAGTGTCATGTCTTTCCATTCTGTGATGTTGTCCTCCCATCTCTTTCCGTGCCTGCCTCTCCTTCTCACACCTTGCAGGATTGTCTTGGCAAGTCCTGCTGAGCAGGAGAAGTGCCCACACCATTTCAATTTGTGTTCACTGCATCAACAGAGCCAGTGAAACCCTAGTTTTTGTTCCTGTACCTTTCCAACAACAGCATCCCAAACACATGGATTTTTGTGATCAATTACAAGCTTGCAAGCCTAAAAATGCATGCATAATTCTGTACCAAAACTGCACACAATGTGACATTAAAAAACGTGCTTACTTCATGCTCAAACAAGAAGGGCAAAGCCCATACGACTCACATGGTTGACCTTGACCTTTATATGACCTTGACCTTCAGGTGACCTTCAAGGTCAAGGTAAAACAACTAAACCTAGCAATGACATCATACACTAAGAAATGATTTACACATTTTTTCCTACCAAAAATACACGTGACCTTGACCCAAGGTCAAGGTCATCCAAGGTCATACAACACAAAGCTCTTAATTCAAGACATAGGAAGCACAATGGTGCTTATTGGCACTTTCTACCATGAGATATGGTCAATTTTAGTGGTTCACTACCCCATTTTGGTCACATTTCATAAGGGTCAAAGTGACCTTGACCTTGATGGTATGTGACCAAATGTGTCTCATGATGAAAGTATAACATGTGCCCCACATAATTATTAAGTTTTCCAAACATACTGTACCAGTAGACAAAACTTAGGTATATGACCTTTCACCCTCGAAAAAAGATTTGCAAAAATCTTCCCCATGTGGCCATTAGCACAAGCCAATGAAAAGGCTTCATCTATCGCGTCACGGCCAGTGGAAGGGAGGCAACTCTCCCTGTTTCCTGCTCGTGCGCATAGCTCACGTGCTAAGGCCACCCCACGTCACTTTTCGACTTTTCGACGGACCACAAGGTTGTGTGTCCACTGCTCTCCCAGTCTGTTTGGACTGTTAGAAGGTTTGCTTTCTCCTGCTACGGCTGGTCAAGGGAAGTACGAATCCGTTTGGCTTTCGCCGTGTTTGTTGCTTTCTTCATTTATTGTTGAATCTTACTCTTAACAATTTTCATTACCGTTCCTGCCCGGTTCCGTTCAGTGTCCGGTCTGGTTCGGTTTCTGTTCGCTCGCCACTGTAGCTAGTTTTCTAGCTACGCCTACGGTGGTAGGCTTCTCTTCTCACTTGTGTCGCTTTTGGCTCCTGTTGCAACGCGCTAGGCGACTATGAGTGTGGTCGGGTTCATTTACGCCGACACGTGTTCGCTATTCGGCTTGCCACGGGTTGTTCTAACCCATATGGCTTTGTCCGTTTTTTGTGAATTTTCATCATTTTATGTTGTGTTCTTTTCCTTTTCAAATTCCCGTTCTTGCCCGGTTCCGTTCAGGTTCCGGTCTGGTTCGGTTTTACGTTTGCTGGCCACTGTCGCTAGAATTTTCTGGCTTCGGTGGTAGGCTTCTCTTCTCACTTGTGTCGCTCGTGGCTTCTGTGTGCAGCCACCTGCGACTCTGAGTGCAGTCGGTGTCGTTTTACACCGCAAACTGCAAACGCGACTCTGAGCGCAGTCGGTGTTTCTGTATTGCACCGACACGTGTTTCGCCTCATTCCGCCATTTTGTGCTGCCATATTGTATGCGATCACTACGTGGCGTCTTGTACTCCTACCTCTTTCGCGGTGCGGGGTACGGCGGCGATAATGTGCGCAAGGACGGCTCTGCTTCTAAGAAACAGAGCACTACTTCTGTGCCTTCTTTCTCATGTTATGTCGGGTTTTGCGGTCTAGGTCGAGATTCCTCGACTGACCTCTGTCAGCGGCTACGGCGGACGTTGCGTCAGCGGAGATTTCTCCTCTCGACTCTTCTTCCTGTTCGGGCTTGCTGTCTTGGGGTACGGCCACGGGTGTGGTTTGCGTTCCTGCCTTGGACCTCCCCGCCCCCCCCCCCCCCCCCCACCCCCACCCCACCCCACCCCCAGCACCTGATGCGTGTTTGATTCTTTTGTCTGTGACTGCCTTCCTTTCAGTTTTTCTCTTTCTGTTCGAAGGCAGTTCGTACAGGCTGGGCCTTGCGGCTGAGCGCTCAGAGGCGATGCCCCTGCGGACTGGTTTGCATGCTGCCTTGGGTCACTGGCATTCCGATGATCGACATTAGCTCGTTCCGAACGGCGTCTCATCCATCAGCTTGCTACCTTGGATCCCTGGCGATCGGTGATCGACCAGTAGTTCGTTCGACAGGAGTCACGAAAGGCGGAGCTCAAGACAGGCGGAGCGTTGCTACCAACCGACTGGGTCAAAATCCGCGGCGGTTTGGTCAACCTCCGGCCTGCGTTCCCCGACGGTCGGCTGACCATTCGGGGGTCAGCCCTGTTTCTCCCGGATCTGGATCACGATTCCGGCATAGCATCGCTACCACCCGACTGGGTTAAAATCCGCGGCGGTGTGGTCAGCATGCAGCCTCCTTTCCCCGAGGGTCGGCTGACCTCTCGGAAGATCGTGCATTCTCTTCCAGATCTCCTGCTCCTGGTCCGTCCGGCCAGGCGTCACGATTCCGGCATAGCTTCGCTACCACCCGACTGGGTCAAAATCCGCGGCGGTGTGGTCAGCATGCAGCCTCCTTTCCCCGAGGGTCAGCTGACTGCTCGGAAGATCGTGCATTCTCTTCTGGATCTCCTGCCCCCGGTCTGTTCGGCCGGGCGTCATGATCCAGGCGCAGCATTGCTACCTACCGACTGGGTCAATCCGCTGCGGTTCGGTCAGCATGCGGCCTCCCCTTCCCGGCGATCGGACCACCGTCTCCGACCGGTTGACTGGTGGGACCGATCGGACCGGTTTCCTGACCTGGAGCGCCAGTGGTCTTCGGACATTGGCGCTCGATCCTTCTCAGACTGCTCCTTCCGACCGGGTCATACTTCGCAGCGGTTCGGTCAGCGGGCGGCCTACCATCCACGCCTTTGGATCCCTGGCGATCGGCGATCGACCAGTTGATCTTTTCGTCTGGAGTCACGATACAGGCAGAGCGTTGCTATCGACCGCACGGAAGCACTTCCCTTGCGGTTCGATCAGCATGCTGCCTTGGATCCCTGGCGATCGGCGATCGTTCAGTAGATCTCACGCAGAACGTTGCTATCGAACATTCGGAGGCGATGCCTGTCCGGTTCGTTTAGCATGCTGCCTTGACGGTACAGGAGGAGTGTTGCTAGCGATCGCATGGACGCACTTCCCTGGTGGATCGGTTCGCATGCTGCCTTGGATCCCTGACGATCCGCGATCGTTCAGTAGATCGCACGCAACACGTTGCTATCAAACTTTCGGAGGCGCTGCCTGTCCGGTCCGATGACATGCTGCCTTGACGATACAGGCGGAGTGTTGCTCTCGTCCGCACAGAGTCAATTCTCTTGCGGATCGATCAGCATGCTACCTTGGATCCCTGGCGATCGGCCGATCACCAGTCGATCGCTCGCAGAACGTTGCTATCGTCCACGACGGCTATGCATGCCGTCCGGTTCGATCAGCATGCTGCCTTGACGATATGGGCGGAACGTTGCTCTCGACCGCACGGGTACTTTCTCTTGTGGTCTGTTCAGCATGCTGCCTTGGATTCCTGGTCATCAGCCTCTCGTCCATTCGCTGTTTCGACCACACGGAGGAGTTGCCCGTTAGGTCCGCTCAGCGTGCTGCATGATTTTCCGACGATCGCCAGATCAATTGTTCTTCGACTGATCTATCATCGATCGTGTTCTTTCCGGCCGGGAATCGTGACACGAGGGGAGCGTTGCTGCCGACCGCACGGAATGTCTGGCCGGTTCGGTCAGCGTACTGCCTCTGGTCTCTGGGGATCAGGTGCTCGTTCGACACTTGTGTTTTTCCTTCGAGTCTGATTCTTCAGGTCATCCCTACCGGAATCGCTTCAGGCGGTGCGTCGTTCCCGTCTGCACGGAGGCTCTGTCCATGCTATCGTTTGGCTGGCTACCAGTAGATCGTGCCGGTCAGGAGTCCTTTTCCCGGCTGGGCGTTTCTGACGACCGCACATAGATTTTCCTTTGCGGTACGTTCAGTGTGCTACTTTCTTTTTGGCGATCGCTGATCATCGCTAGCTCGGGATCATTCCGGCCGGGAATCATGGCTAGTTCGACCTGTATATGTGACGTCCAGTCACTTTTCAGTCGTCAACGAGTCGCTTGGTTTCCCGGCGATCGCCTGATCCATCGCTCTCCGGGTCTTCCCTACCTGGAATCGCGACTCAGGTGGTGCATTGCGTCCAACCGGCCGGGTTAAATCCGCGGTGGTTCGGTCAGCTTTCAGTCTTCTTCTCCGATGGTCTGCTGACCACTCGGATGATCGTGACTTTCTGTGGATCTGTTCCTCACAGTCGTTTACTCACTGAGTTGCTTTGGTTCGATCCACTCCTACGCGGGCGGACGGTCTTCACGGGTTTTTGCCGTTGGCGTCACCCACCCTCCCCCCATGTCAGCATTCTGAGGGTGGTGCGGGATGGGTTTTCCCTCCCATTCACGGCCCTCCCGCGTCTGTCGGGGGAGACTCTTGCTTTCCTACACCCCTTTTCTCTTAAAGGTACAGGTTTTAAAGGCTGCGTTGCTTCTCTTCTGCTCAACGAGTTGTTCAGGAGATGTCACATGGTTCGGACGGGTTGCCCTCCTCGACCTCTCTGCTCTTCCCTTACGGGTGTAGCGAGTGCTTCCTCCGTTCTATGCTTTTCCTCCCCCTCACCTTCTTCCAAAGGTGTTAGCTCGGGTAGCCTGGAGCGTTCTCGGATGTTTGGTCACCATTCTGGTCCGGAGTTTCATGGTTCCATGCTCTACTAGCTCTGGCAGATGGGGACTGCATGATCTCCATCTCTCTGCGTACGCTCTCGTGCACGTGCTAGGGATATGGCCATCCGGAAGTTTCCCTTGATGACTCTATCTGCTTGGCCTCTTCCAAACGCAGTTTGCAGAGACAGGTTTTCACTGTATCACACCTTTCTCTGTAGTTCCCACTCAGGGTTACGAACTCGATCAAGGCCACCCGTGGCTCTGTCTTGTCTTGCCTGTCTGAGGATCCCACCATTACTCCGGTTTTGGATGGGATTCTACCGGTTTCCGCGTCATCAGATTTCTTCCCAGCTGTGGGATGTTTTCTGCTTTTGAGTTTCCCTCTCCTGCAGAGTTCGATCCCATGGAGTCTGGCTCCCTTCAGCGTATCACTCAAGGCAGTCTTTTTAGTCATGCTTGATTGTGCGCGTCGCATCAGTGTTTTTCACTCTCTGCGTGTTCTCTCTTCGAACATCGAGTTCTCCGCAGGGTTACGTCGTGATTCTCTCCTTTCGGAGTTCGTTGCGAGAATCCGAATCGTCTGTCCGTCAGCCGGGGTATGGGGCTTCGGGACTCTCTTGTTTCGCCAATCGAACGTTGCTGACTGTGTCGACTGTCCGGTCCGTGCACTGGTGTTTTCCCCGGCTAGAACTCGGTCTCGTCGTTTCGTCGACGTCGACTGTTCTTCCATGTATCTTGGTCGGACCAGGTCTCTAGAAATTCCTTTCCTGCTGGATTCGTCTTTGATCACGGACGCGTTAGGAATGCACTGCTTGTTCTCCAGGTGGTGCTTCCAGGACTCCTGAGGTCCGCAAGGTTGCTACCTCGGTGGTTTTTGCCACAAATGTCTTGCTGTTCATCTCATGAGAGCAGCATTCTGGTGCAGTGACTGCGTCTTCATGCATCACTACCTGCGTGACGTTAAGTCCGTCGTCTTGATGCCAACTTTGGCATCAACAAGTTGGTTGTGGCGGGTTCGGCTGTTCACTTAAATGGTGCGTGGTCTGCTCCTCTTGCGGAGATGCACTACCCGCCTCCCTGCTTGGGTAATCTACCTAAGTTTTGTCTACTGGTACAGTATGTTTGGAAAACTTTAAGAAATTTAAACTAATTTCTATGTTTTCCTGACATACTTACCAGTAGACAAAATAATGTCCCACCCACCTCCCCTTTTTGTGCATCTTCGCTCGTTCTGGGTGTTGTGTCGAAAAGTGACGTGGGGTGGCCTTAGCACGTGAGCTATGCGCACGAGCAGGAAACAGGGAGAGTTGCCTCCCTTCCACTGGCCGTGACGCGATAGATGAAGCCTTTTCATTGGCTTGTGCTAATGGCCACATGGGGAAGATTTTTGCAAATCTTTTTTCGAGGGTGAAAGGTCATATACCTAAGTTTTGTCTACTGGTAAGTATGTCAGGAAAACATAGAAATTAGTTTAAATTTCTTAAAGTTTGAAACAGTTATCTTCCATAGTTCAGGGTCAAGGTCACTTCAAAATATGTATACAATCCAACTTTGAAGAGCTCCTGTGACCTTGACCTTGAAGCAAGGTCAACCAAACTGGTATCAATAGATAGGGCTTGCTTTGACCTATATACCACTTGTAGCTAAGGTCGCCATTCTCAATAACGTGGGAGAAAATTGGGAAAATGTGAAAAATGACTGTTTTTGAGACCACATTTATGGCTCCTGTGACCTTGACCTTGAAGCAAGGTCAAGTCACTATGTATGTTTTTTGAGGCCTTGTCATCATACACCATCATGCCACATTTGGTGTTGATAGACTTAATAGTCTCCGAGAAAAATCCAACGTTTAAGGTTTTTACGCCCGGACGGACGCCCGGACGGACGGACGGACGACACGGCTGAGTACATAGACTCACTTTTGCTTCGCATGTGAGTCAAAAAATCAGCAAGCTGAATAATAATTCCATTTTTATAATTTACTTACTCTTGGTAAAATAATAATTCACTGCAAACTGGGGCAAATCAACACACAATAACAAAAGACACACCACAACATACAATTGATTGAGTGTGTACTGTACTCCAATCGATACATGTGTAAGAGGAGCATGTGTCACTGAAACTCAGTGGATGAGTGGTACTTCACACACCAACAGTCAACACACAACACATTCTGAACACAGAGACATAGTATCTCTGACACAGGTTGGTCACGTGACTTCGGCTCCACATTCCAATCATTCTACCAATCAAAAGAAGCACAAAATCAAACTAAAATGTGCATATTGCCGTGACTAATTTAAGTGAATTTTGTTTTCTTTATTATAGAAATGATTGTGTATATGTGTGTGTGTGCGCGGGTTTGGAGATGATGGATAGCAGTGAAAAAGTTACCTCACTCTTACCTTTCCACAAACGATGGCTTATCGTTTAGGATTGCTACGGAGTTCCGGCTTCTGTTTTCTTAGTAGTGGGCTGCCGCATCTGGTGCAGGTTTCTTTTTTTTAAAGTTCTTTTACCCATGGGATGTACCAGCATACGCTGCACCGCACAAAGCGCCTCTCGTACCTGCAGGCAAAAGACTGTGAACCAATACATGGAGACGTGCTGTACATGCAGTCAGTGCTCAGGAGTGGCCAGATGGATGGATGGATAGTGTTTTACAGCATATCTAGGCTATTTAAGGCCATTAAGCACGAAAATCACTAACAGTTTAGAGTTAACGCAAATCAAGTCACGGTGTCCCTAGTTATTCGCCTCTTACAAATTGCGTAGGGAGACACGGTGGGTCAAAGGAGTGGCCAGATAGATGGAGCTGTGAAACGATTATAATGGGGGGACGAGGGAGAGAGGAACGAGGAAGAGAGGAAAGAGAAAAGTGAGAGAAAAGTGAGAGAGAGAGAGAGAGAGAGAGAGAGAGAGAGAGAGAGAGAGAGAGAGAGAGAGAGAGAGAGAGAGAGAGGTGGAGGTGGGGGTGGGGGTAGGGGTGGGACGAAAGCAAACGGGGCAAGTTTTGCCATCAGGGGCAACTCAAGGTCAAGGTCATCCAAGGTCATGCAACACATAGCTGTTAATTCAAGACATAGGAAGCACAATGGTGCTTATTGGCACTTTCTACCATGAGATATGGTCACTTTTAGTGGTTCACTACCCCAATTTGGTCACATTTCATAAGGGTCAAAGTGACCTTAACCTTGATGATATGTGACCAAATGTGTCTCATAATGAAGGTATGACATGTGCCCCACATAATTATTAAGTTTGAAACAGTTATCTTCCATAGTTCAGGGTCAAGGTCACTTCAAAATATGTATACAATCCAACTTTGAAGAGCTCCTGTGACCTTCACCTTGAAGCAAGGTCAACCAAACTGGTATCAACAGATAGGGCTTACTTTGCCCTATATACCATATATAGGTCAGGTATCCAATCTCAAAAACTTCAGAAAAAATTGAGAAAATGTGAAAAATGGCTGTTTTTTAGACAACATTTATGGCCCCTGCGACCTTGACCTTGAAGCAAGGACAAGTCACTATGTATGCTTTTTGATGCGTTGTCATCATACACTGCCAAATTGGGTGTTGATAGACTTAATAGTCTCCGAGAAAAATCCAACGTGAAAGTTTTCGGACGCCCGGACGGATGAACAGGTGAGTACATAGACTCACTTTTGCTTCGCATGCGAGTCAAAAAAGACAACTTTGCGAAAAGGCATCTTGTTTTGTAGGCAAGGAATAGTTTTCAAAGCTAGCATTAGGAAAATGAGTTTGATATATCGTCACGATTCTCTTTTGTGGCACCAAGCGTTACACCACCAAGGCATGATCAATCACAGTTGACAACATTTTGGAGGAATAGGTGAATCTCACGCCTTTTCTAAATGGTGCACAGTCAGTGAGATTATTCCATGGAGCGAGATTGCAAGGCTCAGAGATTGATTGAATGTGGACGGCCGATCAACCTTTCCAGGCTATGTGGGGCTAATTCCTGCAACATCACTAGAACTGGTTAGAGCAAGCGCAAGTGAAATTTCGTGTTTCCTTCGATATTCTCTTTTGACAGATCCTGTGTGGTGAGGTGGTGGTCCACACCCCGCAGGGCAGGCAAAGCCAAGAGCCAAGAGGCTGTCGGTGGTGAAAGTGAAGAGCAATCAGCCAGTCACTGACTCCACTTGCAAGCATTGCCATAGACAGCTGGGAACACCTAGCTGACAACTGCAGCATTTGCAAGAGCAGTATCAAAGAGGGCAATGGGAGAGGTAAAGTTGACAGGAACTGAAGGTTTGATGACAGGAAGTGCCAGGGGAGGCTGGGTGGAAGGATGGGGGTCTTACGGCCTATCGGCCTTTGTAGGCTTTGTAAGGCCATTAAGCACGATGATCACTAGACGAGCTCCAAGTAAGTCCAAATCAAGTAACGGTGTTCACCTCTTACGAATTGCGTTGGAAGACACGGTGGGTCGATTCTAAACCCCCAACCTGCAGGAGGAGCCAGAATGATCAGACTGCAACTTCCTCTCAGCACTCACAAGTTGTGGAGGATTCAACCCAGCCTGACATGCCAGAGCAGGACACCGCAGCTGCTTCGGCAGCTGTCCCTGAGTCATCAGACCTACCTAAATGCTTTCACTGCCAATCAAGATAAACAGTTGCCCACTTATAAACTGTGCAGTGCTGCACAGTGTTGACCGGTGGATAAATTCCCTTCAACTATTTCCAGTATATGAGGCTTGAAGTAAACATCGCAGAAGCTGTTGTTTATAGTGTTGCATGCCTAAAGTGGTAGATTTGTTTCCACGAGAGTTGGCTAATGCTTGCCTCACTGTCTGGTAAAGAACAGGTAAAACAATGTACTTAGGTTGCTCTGAGGATAGCAGAACATTTTTTTATGCTATGCTCTGTCACTGCACATTTCAAACCAGCAATACCAGGAGGGTGCATCATTTCTCTCTGTCTGTCTGTCTGTCTGTCTGTCTGTCTCTGTCTGTCTGTCTCTGTTTCTGTCCGTCCGTCCGTCCGTCTCTGCATCTGTCTCTCTCTCTCTCTCTGTTCAGTACTCTCTCTTCCCCATCCACATCCCCAAGAAAGGGGATGGACAGGTGCAAACTCACAAGGCCATGGCTTTTGCATTCATCTCTGGTTCCAGGGTACTGCACATGTTTACAGTGTCGTTGTGGACCATACTGGAGCGTCCCCGTGAGCGTCGGGATACTCGGGACCAGTCGATGTCTGGCTCCTCTGGCAGCTCTGGCAGCTCTGCCAGCTGGGGCAGCAGTGGCAGCAGTCGATTTGGCAGTTTCAGGTCACTCAGGTCCACTGTGGAACCGAAAAAGCCCAACGAGATTGACTTCAACTTACAACCACTTACCTACACCTGGATCTGGGGAAACAAAATCAATGAGTTCTCCATAGGGCTGCAGCTGCCAGGTACCCCTCTCATCAGCTGGACCCTGTGGTTATAGAGTTTTTCAGGCTGCTCAAGGAGTTTGGCTGCAAGCAGCTCCAAGCAGCTCTGGGTACTATTGGGGGCATCGTCTGCAGATGGAAACCTCCATCATGTTGGACAACCTGCCTGGTCACCATCACATTATATAATTTCATCTACATTTGGTCTATCAAGAGGAAGAGGAGAAGGAGGGAAAAGGGGGGAGGAGGAGGTGGGAAGAGGAGAAAAAAAAAGGAGGGAGGAGGTGGAGGAGGGAGGAGGGAGGAGGTGGAGAAAGGAGGAGGTGGAGAAGGGAGAAGGTGGAGAAGGGAGACGGTGGAGAAGGGAGGAGGTGGAGAAGGGAGGAGGTGGAGAAGGGAGGAGGTGGAGAGGGAGGAGGTGGAGGAGGGAGGAGGTGGAGGAGGGAGAGGAGGGAGGAGGGAGAGGAGGGAGGAGGAGGGAGGAGGTGGTGGAAGAGGGAGGAGGTGGAAGAGGGAGGAGGTGGAAGAGGGAGGAGGTGGAAGAGGGGGGAGGTGGTGGAGGAGGGAGGAGGTGGAGAAGGGAGGAGGTGGAGAAGGGAGGAGGTGGTGGAGGAGGGAGGAGGTGGAGAAGGGAGGAGGTGGAGAAGGGAGGAGGTGGAGAAGGGAGGAGGTGGAGAAGGGAGGAGGTGGAGGAGGGAGGAGGTGGAGGAGGGAGAGGAGGGAGGAGGAGGGAGGAGGAGGGAGGAGGAGGGAGGAGGGAGGAGGTGGTGGAGGAGGGAGGAGGTGGAGGAGGGAGGAGGAGGGAAGGGAGGAGTGGAGAAGGGAGGAGGTGGAGAAGGGAGGAGTGGAGAAGGGAGGAGATGGAGAAGGGAGAGTGGAGAGGGAGAGAGGGAGGAAGGGGAGGGAGGAGGGGGGGGGGGAGGAGGGAGGGAGGGAGGAGGGGGAGGAGGTGGAGGAGGGAGGAGGAGTGGAGAAGGGAGGAGATGGAGAAGGGAGGAGGTGGAGAAGGGAGGAGGTGGAGAAGGGAGGAGGTGGAGAAGGGAGGAGGTGGAGGAGGGAGAAGGTGGAGGAGGGAGAGGAGGGAGGAGGGAGGAGGAGGGGAGGAGGAGGAGTCGGAGGAGGAGGAGGAGGGAGGAGGGAGGAGGTGGTGGAGGAGGGAGGAGGTGGAGGAGGGAGGAGGTGGTGGAGGAGGGAGGAGGAGGTGGAGGAGGAGGTGGAGAAGGGAGGAGATGGAGAAGGGAGGAGGTGGAGAAGGGAGGAGGTGGAGGAAGGGAGGAGGTGGAGGAGGAGGGAGAAGGTGGAGGGAGGGGTGGAGAGGGAGGAGGAGGAGGGAGGAGTGGAGGAGAGGGAGGAGGGAGGAGGTGGTGGGAGGAGGGAGGAGGAGGTGGAGGAGGGAGGAGGTGGTGGAGGAGGGAGGAGGAGGTGGAGAAGGAGGAGGGGAATGGAGAGGAGGGGAGGGAGGAGGTGGGAGGAGGAGGGAGGAGGAGGTGGAGGAGGAGGAGGAGGTGGAGGGAGGAGGTGGAGAAGGGAGGAGGTGGAGGAGGGAGGAGGTGGAGGAGGGAGAAGGTGGAGGAGGGAGGAGGAGGGAGGAGGAGGGAGGAGGGAGGAGGTGGTGGTGGAGGAGGGAGGAGGTGGAGGAGGGAGGAGGAGGTGGAGGAAGGAGGAGGGAAGAGGTTTCAAGCGACAAGACAGCCAGTTCAGATCTCGATCCAAGCCGAGGATAGCTGCCAACTCACACTGCCATACATTCCACTTCCAGCACAATGGAGCAATAGTGTCGCAATTAATTTAGAGAACATGAAAAATAAGACCAGACTAGCAACACATTTTGAAGTTGACTGCAATGAGAGCATCATGCCATCGATATGCTAAAAACTAAGCACGTGGTAGAGTACGCGACGCGTCCTCATATACAAAAAAAACGATAAAGAGAAGAAACACAGGACATAGAAAGCAGTGCGACAGTGGTCAACCGCGACAGGACAAAAGTCAACCATGACGGGACAAACGTCAACCGGCACAGGACCCCTGAAGCACTCTGTATGGCAAAAGTGTGAAAACTCTGGTACATGCGCCGCGAAGCTTGAAAACGCCATGCGGTCGGATACAAAATTCGGGGCGCAGCAGCAAAGTTCATGTGACACGAAGGAAGTGCAGTCGCACGAAAAGCAAGCAGCAGGCGAATTAACGCGCGCGAGCAAGACTTGAGAGGCACTTCAAGGTGTTGTAACTGTAGGGATAACAACTTCGTCTAAACGGGGAATTTACTCGACCCGATAAACGAGTTGGCAATGTGCAACAAACGCTGACTCAGCATGCGTCCAAATGCAAAAGTACGAATCTAACTCCGCCGGGGCGAGGTGCGAAGTCGTTCAAATACCATGCGATAAGGAGACAAGGCATGAGACGAACATTTGTAAATCACTGCATAGGCACAGTGACGAAAATGGAAGTGTGCAGGGCCGAATTTGCCGACGACGCCATTTGTCGCAGGGCGCGAGTTGTGAACTCATGGACTCACCAAGCGTGGTGGGAGTGTGCGTACAGCAAAAGACAGCTCACCTGCGGTTTGCTCCGCTCTCAGCAGAGCTGCCACGGCGTGGCATTATTGCCCGTGTGGGCCGACATACTCACCTAGTGTCGGCGAGTAGATGTGGCCCTGTAGAGACGCAGTAGAACTGGAGTGAACTGTATCTGAGGCAGGCGAATGGCGAAGTGACCCATCACGGCTTTTTATATGCCCCAGCTGACACTCCAACCAATGAGCTATCGAGTAATAAATTACGTTGCCATCCGAGT
>JAWQFJ010002408.1:0-45000 GCA_034096865.1 Theodoxus fluviatilis
GGCCACGCAAGACCAAGAGTCCGCCCGCAACCCCCCCCCCCCCCCCCCCCCCCCCCCCCCCCCCCCCCCCCCCCCCCCCCCCCCCCATCTTACTGAGGTGATCTTACAAGTGTTGGTTTTCAACGACTAGACAATAATCCACAATCATCGCAAGTCACGGTGAAAGAGCAACATATCTGACGAAAAGATGGTGACGCAAGGCTGATTCAAGGCTCGGTCTCCCGTACCAAGGTGTCGCAAAATCAATATTCCGATAAGCAAGAAACACGTGGTACTTTCTTTCAGATAGGACCAGTCTAAAAGACGACATCGCTCTCAGGACAGTACGCTATTTCGGCAAGACTACCCACAAGCCGAAAAGTAAAATGCCGACCTGTCAAACTATTCTTGGCAGACAGCATCAGCATCAACACGAATTCACGACTAAGAGTAAGAATATCGACAGGGAAACATCTGCTATCATCAACCTAGCCTTGACAGTAGCATAGACTAGTTTCACAGGAAATTTCACGCTATTCACGCTCTGAATCCATTACGAAGCAGATTCT
The DNA here is from genome assembly GCA_034096865.1 of Theodoxus fluviatilis. Classification (NCBI taxonomy): domain Eukaryota; kingdom Metazoa; phylum Mollusca; class Gastropoda; order Cycloneritida; family Neritidae; genus Theodoxus; species Theodoxus fluviatilis. The sequence continues at coordinate 549 of JAWQFJ010002408.1, forward strand.
GCAGCTGGTGCCGCTGATAGTTCTGTCATCGTCCACTCATCTCCAAGAATCATCTCTCAGACTCAGAGGGTACGTTTACATTTCGATCTCGCAACAGCCGACATGTCTCATTCAATCAAACTGGGTCAAACAGACTGAAGTATACTTCTTTTCACGTTCAAATGATCGGGGATGCAAACAGACACTCACCTTCTATGCATACAACATGCTCCCGTATTTGTTGTTGAATCAGAGGGTCAGGAATCGCCTCAATCAAGTCATAGATAGCATAAATGCTTGGATGCACACTCTCAAACCGCTGTATTTCCTGTCGGATCGCGAGAGAGTTGCTCCAAAAGGACTGCATTGGGCTCCGAGCGCTCATTTTCATCGTCCGCAATTGTCATCTTAACTCCAAGGGAATCATCCTCACTCCACTTGGGTCAGAAGCACACAGATTTTGACAAATACCCAGTCGCTTTCATCAAAAATGGCCAACTGCTTTGGGACATTGCGCATGCTCGGGAAAGAGCACCTGCTCATGCGCACATATTCTTGAAGGAATCGTTTCCCGTTCATTTCCTGGTCGGTAGAGGGGCGGGTACTTCGGCATCGACTGACACGCTGCAACCAACCGCAATGTACTTATTTGGAACTTTCCATCAACATATTGGGGATGTTTAGGGGTAACACCATGTACACGTAACCTCTAATTGTTTCTTTGTGGTGATCATTACCGCGCATCTTACTTGCCGACTATCGCTTCGCGAGCGGCGCTCTCAGTGTGAATGTCTGCTACGACTAGTCACTACCACTGGCACTAGTACCAGTGTGATAACTTGGTTAACTTGTTGTTTACATTACCGACTTGGTTTCTGCAGTTTAATTATAATATGGAATCCCATTCCTGGGGTCAAATGTTCTACACGATCGTTTGTGGTAAACGTAGACAATCTGATTGTCCCGGAGCGCTAGTTTTTTGTGGGTTTTTTTAATGAATTGAGCGGATATTTTATCCTTGATCTTGATGCTGTCCATCCCAAATTTACTGATTTAGGTCTATTTTGGGAAAATTGCATGAGATAGACTATTTGAATTACTTGACAGCTTGAGAAAAGTTTGTTGCATAATGTCTCAGATTTGAACGCTGATTTTAAAAAGTGCCTGGTACAAGACTAATTCTGCAGCTTTGTCCTGATTGTTTTCTGTAGAATCTTTATTATATTCTGTGAATGAATGTCAGCAGAAATATGATGTTGACATGGCTATTTAAGATCAAATGATAAGTCTCTAAAGGGATCTGTACATATTTCAGATTATATATTTATATATATATGGCATGCACACACCACCCATGCCTTCCGATAACTCAGTGCTCAATTGATGGTGGACTGATAATGTCATACTTGGGCTGCCAGACTGCCAGGAAAGGTTGACATTTGCATTTGATGCTGATGTATTCATATTCAATCATTATTGTGCCATTTTGATGTTATGTAATTATTATCATGAGAAGATTTTACCTTTAGTGCACTTTTGATTGCAATTTTGTACATGCTGAAGAATATATTTATATAAATGAAACTATTTGTTATGAAGGGTACATGCTGTGAAGGATTAAGTCTCATTTTCATGTTCAATATATGTATTCAGTGCTGATTATTGACATTTTTCCCCCAGATCAAAATGAATGTAGAGGAGGAAGTGAAAGTGCTTCTTGTGGAAATTGAACGTATTGGAAAACCAAGTGAGTGATGTTTTAGTTACTTGATGAACAAGTTCTACAAAGATGGTCACCATAAACATTCCCTTTATAGTTTATATGAACATGAAAGTCTGAAAATGAAATTATTTATCAATGAAACGCACTTTGTATTCTGAATATTGCTAGTGCAACTGCCAGGTTATTTTACACAGATCACTTTGCCGAGTACAGAGCTTGGGTTGTGGTTTTTTTAGGCATTTAAAATCAAATCTAAATTTTTGCACAGGCAAGTCGTGGAGGAATGACTAAAATATTCTGCTCTGAAATGGTATGTCCTTTTTTCGTATAAGGGAATACCTCATGATTTTTCTACGTCTTGATTAGTGCAACTGCCATGTAGCTGCTGCTGGGACTGTTCTGTGAAATGTTATGTTAATCCTGGAAGAGCTATAACCAGTGAAGGGCAATTCAACTAGACTACAATTCATTGACAAATGCAAGCGTGGCATGAAGGTAATGGACAGCAACACATTGGAAAATGTCACGCAGGGCAGGGACACCTGGAGTCAAAAGAAAAACTTCCATAAACGGGCCACACTAGTGGACTCATCCAAGGAGAGGGGTGTGAGAAAGAAGCCAAGCTAGCGGGCCACACTAGTGGACCCGTCCGAGGAGAGGGGTGTGAGAAAGAAGCCAAGCTAGCAGGAAACACAAACTGGTGGGTCTCATCTGATTGGCTGCATTTTTTTGCTTTTTCTTTTCTTTTCTTTTCGTCAGATTATTTTGTCGTTCTGTGTATGAATCAATGTAAATTCACTGAGAATTAACCAACCAAGATCACTTGCCTGTTAGATGCTGTTGCTTGCTAGCTTGTATGGCCACACCCCTCTCCTTGAGTGTGGCTGATTTATGGAAGCTTTTCCAAGACAAACGTTAGCAAATGCTCTAACCAGACATGAGAGATAGCTCTTGCTTGCATTGGTGAGAGGGGTACATAGTAAGATCCAGCTCCGGGCAGATACACCACTCACAGGTTTTTCCTATGAGGGTTGCAGAAGGGATTGGCATTCCTGTGTGGCACTCTGCAGCCACGGGAGACAGTGCACTGCAACCCAACATGACCCTTGGGTGTGCTGACCCCATGGTCCTTCAGGGATGCAGGACTAGCATATAAAGATGCAGCACAATTCAGCCAAATTTCCTCTTAAGCAATTGCTCTTGCTGAGCTTTTTAGGTCTGCCTCTGTTGTGAGCTGTTAAAGTTTCTTGCTGAAGTGCTGCTGGATGGCATGGCAGTACATTTTGGTGGCCAGAGCAAATGTTGGACTAAAAATCCAGCTGAAATTTATGCTTTTAGAGTTGAAATAGGAAATGTTATACAATTGATGTTAGATCATACCTGAGGTGACCATCTTGGAAGTATCGCTGGTGATTTTCTGTGAAATCTGGATGTCTTTCATTAATGTATATTATGTCATAGTGATTTCTGTTCAATCTTAGTTCTTATAGATACTGCATGTCTATCTCTGAGGACTCAGCTTGGATATGTGTGTGTATATATATCAAAGGTGAAATGTACAAAACTGTCGGAGAATCTTTGCCCTAGCAAACATTTCTTTAACTGAAATCAGTAATGAAATTTTCCTTGTTTTGCAGACAAAGGTGGGAAACCTGAGGTCACATTTGGAGAGCTTTTCCATGACGATCGTTGTGCCAATATATTTGAGGCACTGGTTGGAACACTGAGAGCTGCAAAGAAGAAGAAGCTGATCAAGTATGATGGAGAACTCCTTTTGCAAGGAGTACATGACCATGTAGTCATCTCTGTGGTATGATGGCAGCTTCCCCTTGAACTCCTGTTCTGACAGAAGTGACTGTGATTTGAGAAGTCGTAGCTACTAAAGGTGCACATGCTGCCAGACACCACAAAGAAAATTTGCGTTGCGGAAATTGAGTCAGTGGTATGGTTGATTTGAAGTGCTACTCTTCTAACTTGTCTAAGTTCAAAAGGAATGAAAGATTTTTCTAACTGAAGTCTGCTTACAAATTTTATATTATATTTGACATTTCTATTTCTGTTACCACATTTTTTGTAAAAATGCTTTGTCTCAAAAACTGCAATATATTTTACCTCCAGTTCAATTTGCATATGTTATCTTCCTCATGTTTGTTGACATGAGATAGATATATATTTTTGTTCAGTATATATCTGCAAGATTAGTTCGGGAGCATATGCTCTGAGGGGTACAACAGTACTAGCATGTGTTAAGGCAGACTATAGTGCCTTTTTGGCTATGGATTCGTGGTTTAAATCAAGAGCTGGTGGTTGACAATTTACACCACTGATAGTTACCCTTTTTCAACTGGCAGACTCAAACTATAGTCCACTTTATAACAGATTTTGTTAAGGTTAACAACATTAGACTGCAGGTAGTTTTTGCTTCTTCCAAGAATTATTTCAGTGAAGCAATATTAGTGCAATATTTTGTTTATATTCATATATTTGAGTAAGAGATCTATACTCATTCTAAGTGCCTTTTTGAAAGAACAGAGAAGAAAATTCACAGTATTTTCTGTGCAAAAGGATAAAAATGTGTAATCTTTATAATAGGGTTTTACAACAAGTGAAAATGTTATTTTTTCTGCTACCAAACACTCCATAATAAAAAAATTACTTCTTTTTTTAAAGCACGAGTTGGACAGGTGTTTCTCATGCATTGTTCTTTGGTATGGATTAGTCATTTTAATGAAGTTCAAGGGCAGGGGGGTCAAAAGAATGTGTAGTGGCTACTGCAATCTAGGGGAGATAAGCAAGTCTTACCTGGATGTCCCATGCCCATAACTCAAACTGCTGTTATTGTTTCTACACTTGTTTTGTTTATAGTGGCATGTTTTTCAGTTGACCAAATGCAGCACCAGCCTTTTAGGGGCCAATAAACAGACAGATTTTTGGATTTTGCTATTGTTTATATAGGACTTGAATTCAACTTTTCTTTAACAATGAAGTTATTGCTGCCATTAGATTTTGGCATTGCCAAATATTTGAGCCATCAACTGAGTGGTATCCTGTTATTGCGTCATTTCTACCCTGTGAGAGAACAAAAATGTTTAATCTGAATACATTTCAGTGGATCATTGCCCTGCAAATTTTTCACCACTGAGCATAAATGCATAAGTATAAATGAATGAACACTACATTTTTCGGCCTATCAGTCTTCTAGGCCATTTGATGCCATTGATCACAAAAATCACTGGAACAGGTTAAGGTATGAGTAAGTCGAGTAAATATTTCCCTAGTCGTGTGCCTTCTACAAGTCACATAGGGATTTTTAATTGAGCAGAGTGACAAGAACCTTATGCACTCCAAAAATCATTTCAAGGACAGTGAAAGAACAGCCCTGGCACAGTGACGTGCCATCAAAAGATCTGGAATTCCTGGCGAAAGAACAAACTGATTAGAGGGTGTCTGTGAGGAAACTGACAGCCACCTTCGAGGAGGCTGGACAGGGCAGACTCGCCAGGACACCTGCAGAGCTGCCTTCCAGTGTCCCCACAGTCCACATCAATGTAGCCTGTGTATTGGCCTCGCGAGTTACATCAACAAATATATTCGGAGGAGAGACTTAACTTCGCAGTCTGCATTTAACCCTTGCGTCAGGCAGCAACCATGCTCAGGGAAATGTGGTGGGTCTATACTTTCCCCCAACCCAGGGTTCCCCCTCATGCTTATAGAAGGATAAGTCTTGCAGCAGAATGTATTGTCATTATCATCACATGTCTCGGGTTGTGATACATCTTCATCAACATTTTACCTGCTCGGAAGATCCATAACCTAAGAAAACCTCGTTCATTTCAATGGTAATGCTGACAGTATGGTACTAAAAAGTGTGGTAGTTGTAGCAGTTCATTTCAATAGTAATGCTGACAGTATGGTACTAAAAGCTGTGGTAGTTGTAGCAGTTCATTTCAATAGTAATGCTGACAGTATGGTACTAAAAGCTGTGGTGGTTGTAGCAGTTCATTTCAATAGTAATGCTGACAGTATGGTACTAAAAGCTGTGGTGGTTGTAGCAGTTCATTTCAATAGTAATGCTGACAGTATGGTACTAAAAGCTGTGGTAGTTGTAGCAGTTCATTTCAATAGTAATGCTGACAGTATGGTACTAAAAGCTGTGGTAGTTGTAGCAGTTCATTTCAATAGTAATGCTGACAGTATGGTACTAAAAGCTGTGGTAGTTGTAGCAGTTCATTTCAATAGTAATGCTGACAGTATGGTACTAAAAGCTGTGGTAGTTGTAGCAGTTCATTTCAATAGTAATGCTGACAGTATGGTACTAAAAGCTGTGGTAGTTGTAGCAGTTCATTTCAATAGTAATGCTGACAGTATGGTACTAAAAGCTGTGGTAGTTGTAGCAGTTCATTTCAATAGTAATGCTGACAGTATGGTACTAAAAGCTGTGGTAGTTGTAGCAGTTCATTTCAATAGTAATGCTGACAGTATGGTACTAAAAGCTGTGGTAGTTGTAGCAGTGGTGGTGGCAGTAGTAGTCCTTGTAGTAGTTATGGTCGTCATTCTTGTTTTTCAACATCATCTTGTAATAGTAGCAATTGGATCATTTGTAGTGGCAGTAGTCGTTCATCAGTCTGAAGTGAATATGCTGCTGCTCTGCCTCCAGTCAGAAATGGCAGCAGCAAGTATTGAGCGACTGTAGTGGCTGACACAAGGTGTCAGATGGTATGCAGTATACACTTAGAGTCTAAGTTAGACTGCATAGCAGAAAACCAAGGTTGGCCCACCTGTCGGGACCGCTTTCATGCTCGCTGTGCCTTCACCTGCAACTTCAGATCATGTTGTGATTGAGACCTTCAGCATCTCCAGGTTCATCACGGGTGCAGACCTTGGTGCTGATAGTGCCATGGGGCCAAGCCTGCGAAAGTGCCCCTTCATGAAGCTGGCATTGCTAAGCAGGTACCTAACCAGCTATTAGTTGACATAATCCAGCCCAAACATTCTCATCCAAATATGGCAAGCTTGGTGGTGATCCCTGGTGCATTATAGCATTGGAAACTCCTGAAAACACAGCTTGCCACGATTAGAGTCTTCATTCCCACCTGAAGGTCTGAGTCCGAAATTTGCTGCTGCACGCTGCCAATACCAAAGCCATTGCAGATCTGGATTCCAAGTATCATTTTGCCATAATTTTATTTTTGTAAGCATTCAAATGTACTACTATCCATGAATTCCTGGTGATCTGTTTGAAGAGCATTTTTCTGGATGCCGAGTTCTTAACTTATGCATATGATGCTGTGTGAATTGTGAATAACACGCACCATTTTAAACAATTTGTACTGCATCTGCAACACTGAGGGCAAGCCAAAATTATTCAAGCATTATCCTATTCCACCTGATAAGGATGCCACTAAGAGGTTTATATCCTTTTCTAATCCTCAATATTTTGCCTATCAAAGACATCTTGCTTGTATCAAACAGGGACTCATCAATAGAGGATGACGGTGTTTTCTTTAGACTTTATTAGATCAGAAAGCATTATTTACAAAGCATGAAATGAATACAGAATCTACTAGGGGACCCTTCATTTATTTACAAGCTCTGACTAAGCAACATCAGCAAGGATAAGGAAAAAAAGAAAAGAGGGGAAAATTGTATCATATTGTCAGGAAATACATTTTCTGCCATCATTTCATATGCTTCATTGCAGCTTATACATGACTGCCACCTCAAACACGAACTACAGGAACAGACTGCAACACATAGAATGGACTGACAAAACTTGACTTCTTGTGGGGAAACGACAGCAATCATCAGACAAGTCAGACTCATCACAAATATAGAATGATGAGGCAGACAAATTAAAAAATTCACGCCACCATAGACCATCGGAGGCAAAGCTCACAAAGACATGACCAAAAAAACACCACACATGTACAAACCCATTGACCTGCCGCCTTCATCAGCTTATTTTTTATTTACAACTCGTATATGTACAGCATACATGCCGAAAATAACTTAGAGGTTATGGGAAAATGTGACAGACCACTCAAAGACATACTTTTTCAAGTCATACACTAGACAGTAGCTGAGTAGATATTAGACCTTGTACACAAAGGAAGAACTCATAGAGAAGTAAAAAGCTAAGCACTATGCTATGGCAAGGCACACACCACCATACATCTTCTAGTAGCACATGGAGTATGAGGGAGTGTCGCCATCAGTAAATTCAATGCAATACACTTCAGTTCTAAACATTAAGCCTAAGATGATATAGCTTACACTGAGAAAAGGAAACATTTCCAGCAATCACAGCACAAATAAGATGCAAAGGTCTGAAGGAGACAACAAGAAATGAGCCCACACAGACAAGCGCGTATGCTCAAAATTTCACACCCTTGCATGCAAGCACTCTTGCTCCAAATCACGGTTTAAGCACAATTTCATCCCAATACATAGTAATTATTCTTACAGTGATCAAGAATATATTAGTCAATATACAAGGTACCTCACCAGCAACAACTACCTTGCTATCAGGCAGAGGAACTCCACTTCAATTAGTCCTACTCCAAAGCGACACACATTGCCACAACAGATTACTAGGAGTGAATAAGTACAACCAACACATAATGCCAGAAGGGGGATTCCCATGGGTGCAAAACGGTACAATTGAGTGCACTGGGAGGTGGCAGTGGATACAACAAAGAGGAAAAGTCCTGGCAGAGGCAACAAACAGCCACGTCAAAGCAATGCCCCATCAAGGAGAAAAAGAATCACAGAGTATCTGGCTGCATCAATCATTCCAATCGCAGACCATTTGGAAATCATTCTCTTAATGACAAGGAACTGTGGATTTGCCAAAGCAGCTTTCCAGATGCAGTCTTAGATGCAGCAGTTTTTTGTGAGAGTAAAGGGAAAACTTCAAGTAGCTAGCACATTGGACTTGAAGCATTCAGCGATTTGGAATTTGCATTCCTTTTCTGTCCAGAACAGAGATAATACAGGAGCATACAGTGCTGTCATCACACTGCATACGTTTTTGTGGACATCTTGACAGGAGAGTAACTGCACACCTGGCAACTGTAAGAAGAGCAACAGCTTGCCTTGCATCATAGGCAGACACTGGAAGCAACATCTGGTGCCCACTTGGAGACATCAGCCCATGAGGTCAGAACTTCAACACCCTAGTTTTTGGTTTCAAGTACAAATAGCAAAACCATGTCGGCCTTGATTTCTGATCTTCTGAGAACAATGCCAGTAGGTGGTGAAGGACAAGTCAAGGCAAGAGGACAATGACAGCCAATTTACAGACATTACTTATGAAGGGTGTACAACCATCTTTTCCTGGGCCATAGAAGAGCAATTATTTCTTTGCCTCCAGAGAAAATCTCATATTCTCCATTACCATTTCAATGATCACTTGATGGCATACCCATGCAGTAATCTCTTTTTCCATGATTCTGCATCATGATAAAGCACACTCCACACTAAAGTTCCACAACTGTGACCATGATAAACAATGTCCTGTAGCAAGGCAGCTGCAGGCTGCCTGTATTTGAAAGATCAGGTAGGAAGATAAAGAACATATTTTGCCTTTGAAGTTTCCACTGAGATGGATTCAAGGATTCCAAGAAAGGCAAGGAGACATATTTACTGCACACACAAGTCAGAAAAGAGCTAGTCAGAAACAGCAAAACAAACACAGAGAAAACACATGGTGGCAAAGGTAACAACAAGCTCTAGTGAGGGAAGGGGAAATTTTATTGCTGACAGTGAGACTACACAAGTGCTTGAGATGATACCAAACAAAACTTTGTTAAAATATACAGAGAAATGTAGTTTCATTCAACTTCATGAGTTCAAGATGATTTATACAATGAATAATGTATGAATGCTTTAAAATGCTAGCAGTCAGTCACAAATTTCCACATGGAAATGACACATTACTAATTCTAAGTATGCTATTTGAAGCACTTGCATCAGTCATCATTAATGTATAATGATCTTTGGAGAGGTGACAAAATCTTGCAGAAGGGTCCCAAAGCTCAGATTCTGTTTATTCTCATGCTGATGTTGGCAGAGGAAAGAGTTACATAAAAAGACAGAGCCAATACCAAGCAAAACTATAATCCTTCACACCTTAGGAAAGCCAAAAGATGCAGGAGAGTAAAAGAATAAGATCAACTTGCACGTAAAAATACTACCAAGAGAGATAACACAGACAAAACAGTGAATGTTTTCATCAAAATACTGCTACCAAGCTTGATGTTTAACATGGACATGGCATTCGGTCTCATTTGTCGCCTGATCTTCAAATGCAGAGAGGAAAGTCTACACTACTTAAAATCAACAGATGGTGATGCAGGAATGGTGGGATTGGAACAGAAGGACAGTGAAGGATCACTCAAATCCTCCAGCAACCCCTGACAGCCCTCCACAATGAGTGTACAAAAGCCTGCATGCAGACAATCAGGTTTTAAAAGGCCAAGCCTCGTTCTTCCGTCCTCACAACATGATTCAGAACAAGTAACAAGAGCAATTGTTTCAATTCAGTTCACACGACAAGTATGAAAACTTCTCTTTTGTATCTTTCATTCCTGACACGGTTCCTTGCTCCAGCATTTCAAGATCTAACATTTAAACCTTTTCAACGTATTTCTTCGTGAAACCTAATGAAAATTTAGTCACACAGGTAAAGGAAATATCCTAAAGCTGCTCGGTCTGTTTCAATGACTCAATCCATGAAAATGGAATTGTTTATCACACTACTGCCTAAATTGGAGCACTCTTATCATTTGACCACAAGTCTACATGCCATGTGATGTTCCTTGAATGCTACAAGACTTGTTTAGAAATGGAAGTGCAATGGCAGCCTCCTCAACACAATGGTGCCCAGTCATTTCAGGATAATCAATACCAATGAAAAAGAGGAATAAGTTTTAAATAGCATGGTTCTGGCAATTACCAAAGTTCAAGTCTGTCCAAAAAGGCAAAGGGGCACTGCTTTCTCACATTTCACACCAAGGACACTCACGCTGCTTGTCATGTACACTGCATCAGCCCATCTTCCAGCCAGGTGTTGCCACTTGCACCAACCTACACTCACCTCCTTCCACGATTGTTTCATTTCTTTCTTGTCCTACACAAAATAAACTTCATGGAGAATTTTGCTACATAATCATTTTGTAGATCAAGACCACACTCTATTAACAGTTTTTGACAAGACTGCCCTCTGAGGTCACTAAAAAACTTTAATAATGATGCTGATGATTCAAATTAAAACTAATCATGTACATGACTAGAACTATCATTACCTTGCCCATACAAATGCACAGGCCCTCACAAAAACTGACATAATAACGAGTCACTGACATTTCATCTTAAAAGACGGGAACACCAACACCAGCCTTATCAGAATTAATACACATTACTTCAAGTTGAAAGCTTCTAGAATTACAAGAGAGGCCAAACCGATCAGAACTTTCAGTAGGAAAGAAAAATATATGAATAAAGAAAGTGTCTAGATCTCAATGGAAACCCAGCCATAATATATATGATCAAGAAGTGTTAAACATCTTCTGACAAACCTCACCAGGGCAACGGATAAGACACTCACTCCAGCATGTATTACAGGTAATCAGTAATACTGAGTCAAACCCTTCACCAATTCATTCTTTAGTTTTGGCATAAATCTAACCTGGAAAATGGGGTGTCAAGTATTTTTTATACCAGCATGAAGACTTGACTACATTTGAATTATTTACCAACAAAACGTGGAAGTATTATTCAACAGTATTTGCCATATCTTTTCAAACTTTTCATTTCATCTACATTGAAGCCAATACCAACTGTTTGGTAAGGAATCAAGACACATTTTGATTTTGAGATCAACACACACACACACACAGAAAAATTTGCAAAGCATAAATCATCCGGCAAGATTCCAGTAGGATACACAGATCCCATCCATATACTTCATTTTCTTTTGACATTCTAGAAATAAGAAAGTACAGAAATCTACTCTCCTTCTTCCCTTGATTATTTCAGCACATCACTACAAGCAGTGTTGCTTGAAGAGGGAATAAGTAATTTAACATATATCAAATGATCTATCCATCAGACACTGGAATAAAGTTCAATCATCATGAGAAGCAAGTGCAGAGGCCGACCTCAACAGCCAGACTAGACACAGGGCATTATGCTTGGCCTTGCAGCCTGCTGCAAGACGCACGGCTCAAGTGCAAAGTCAGCACTGCAGTGCCAGGTCTTAGTCTTCTCCCGATTCTCTGTCAGCATCAGTTGTCTCCCTCGTCTCCCAGCATGGAGAACTTGTTTCGGTCGGCGAAGTCCTGAGGAAGCAAATTTTAAAAAATTAAATTCAAATTATGCATGCGAACAGCTTGAAGAGATGCATACAAGAAATTAAAAAAAATTAAAGTCCTTTGAATTCTGAAATATGGACATTTCTTCCCAGAAAAATTTTGCATTTCAGTGCACGTTATTCCATTTCTTGCAGATCAAAAGATATCAACAATGCATAACAAAGGAATGAAGCAGAAGCTGGCGACAACAATATGCCACATGCAATAATATGTGACATCCACCCACTTTCTACTCTGCATTCTATCTGACTGATGCATGGATGTATTGAGTTTTATGGTCTTTCAGCCTTTGAAGGCTATGTAAGGCCAGTCATCACAAAAAAACATTAGAATTGGTTAGAATAAGAGCAAGTCAAGCCACAACTTCCCTGGTTATTCGCCTCTTAAGAAACGAGTAGTGTAGGGAGATGTGGCAAGTCAGTTCTTACTCCCAACCCACAAGGGGTTCACTCAACCTATAAAAACTCGTACATCTCAGAATTCCACACAGTATATTTAATTTTTAAAATCCCAAACATTGCTTCCTTTATATCACAAAGACCTCAGATGCAATCATACACTGACCTACACACGTGTGCACACTTCAAACAGGTGCACTATTCTTTACAACAACAATCTTCAATGACAGCACATCAATCCCACTTTTTGCCATGAATTCTGTCTTTCACACAGAGTGGAACGAGCTCAACTGGAGATGAGGCAACATCTCTCAGAAATGTTGTACGCCAGAATGCTCAATGGAGATGATTCCATATCTGACTAGTGTCAATCACTGCGATACCTTTGCAGGGCCTTCATCATACTTCGGCATCTCCTGATAGCTCTGTGGAAGTGGCCTCTCTTTCTTAGCAGGTCTGGCAAAAGTACCATACCAGTTTCAAATTACTCACTTTCTCAATCCAGGCTTACATGTGCTTGAAACTTAAGCATGGTGGTGCACATGTGCATATGTGCAGCAGGCACGCAGCAGGCACAGGCATGCCCACCGGCACACACACACAGATGCGCGCGCACCCATACACACACACATACACACACAAAAATACACACACACCTACACACACACATACAGACACACACATGCATGCATGCACGCACACGCACGCATGCACACATGCATGCACACATGCACACATGCATGCACACACGCACACACACACACATACAGAAACACACATGCATGCACGCACGCACACACACACACATACACAAATGCATACACACACACACACACATACAGACACACACATACAGACACACACATGCATGCACGCACATGCACACACATGCACGCATGCACGCACACACACATACACGCACACACACATACACACACACACGCACGCACACACATACACACAAACACACACACAAACATACACATACAAACACATGCACACACGCATGCATGCACACACACACACACACACACACACACACACACACACACACACACACACACACACACACAAACAAACATACACATACACGCACATGCGCACACACACGCACACACAAAAACGCACACACGCACACATACTCACACACACACTCACACACACACACATACACACACACACAAATACACACACACACACACACTCACACACACACACACACAAACATACACACACACACACACACACACACATACACACACGCACACACAAACACACACTCACACACACACATACAGACACACTCACACACACACACACACACACACACACACACACACACACACGCACGCACACACACACAAACATGCACACACACACATTTGCAATAACAAGGAAACATGAACCATTCATACAGAAATGACAAGACAAAAACCAGTAACTGAATGCAGCTTGGGTCAATAAATATTCTGAGATATTTTCTCCTGTGAGATGTGTTGGAATCAAGCCATAAAATCAAACATACTGCCAACAGTCTGATGACAACAAGCAAATACGCAGCAATGAAAAATGCTCTCTCATGCTCATGCTCTCATGCTTGCTTGCTCTCTCTCTCTCTCTCTCTCTCTCTCACACACACACACACACACACACACACACACACACACACACACACACACACACACACACACACACACACACACACACACACACACACTCCCACACACTCTTACCTAGCTCCACCTCTACCTCCACCATGGCCACCGCGACCTCCCCGACTGCCATGGGAATCCGATTCCTCATGAGGACCAGGTCGGGAGCCCCATGCAGGGGGCTGAAGAGAAAGAACAACCCAAGTGAGAATGCTCACTCCTCTCAGACACTCTATGACCTATGACCCATGTCCAAAGCCTTCCAAAGGGAAGACAGCAGGTCAATATTTCAATGGAAACCTTCATTGTTTACTGCAAATTGAAAGTTTGCCTGGGGGAGTTCCACCTGTTCCACTCCAGGACTGCTAGAAGCCTGGCGTGTGGTTGTAGTCATCGAGGAGGTATGTATGTATGGATGGAGGGAGGGAGGGAGAGAAAGGAAAGAGGAAAGGACAGATGGATGGGCAGATGATGGATGCATGGAACAATTGAAGGATGCATGCATGGACGAATGAGGCTTTACAGCCCATCGTCCTCAGTACACTGTGGCCACTGACTATCGGAAGCACTGGTGTTGGTTTGAGTAAGAGAGAGAGAGTAAAGACCACATTTCTCTACTCACTGTTTATAACTTTCAATGGGAGACTCAGTGACCTATACTTACCCTTTGCCCACTGTTATTTGGAAACCATGGACAAGAAGTCATAAGTAGTGACACTACTTCACAAATGAATCAGGCTAACATTTTGAGCACAAATTAATCCATGCTCCATCCAACATTTTACACTCTATGAGCAGCACACAAGTTTGTACACCTACCTTGAATATCCTCCTAAGTTATATATGTCAAGGTAAAAAGGCTGAACCCAGAGGGAAAATCATTGGAAAATGACTTATTTTCCAGGAAAGCAACCCACAGAGGTTTATAAGAAGCTTTGAATGTTAAAAAAGAAAAAAAGAAAGAAAATAATTTGCAAACTACCTGCAGTGAAATCATACAGAGAACAAGAAAGCTCATACAACTCACATGCTTGACCTTTACATGACCTTGACCTTCGGGTGACCTTCAAGGTCAAGGTCAAACAACTAAACCTAGCAATGACATCACTAGAGGACTTCAAGAGCACTCTGAAGACTCACCTTTTCTGACTTTGGGATCTGTGTAAATAGTCTCAAATGAAAGGACATACCTGACTGAAAGACTGTGCACCAGTCTCTGTTTTGTTAACTTTTTCTCCCTTCCCCCCAATCTCCTGCGCCTTGAGCATGCTGCCAGCATGGATATGTGCGCCATATAAGTGGACATCATCATCATCATCATCACACACTAAGAACTGCTTTACACATTTTCCCTACCAAAATATGTGTCATCCAAGGTCATGCAACACAAAGCTGTTAATTCAAGACATAGGAAGCACAATGGTGCTTATTGGCACTTTCTACCATGAGATATGGTCACTTTTAGTGGTTCACTACCCCATTCTGGTCACATTTCATAAGAGTCAAAGTGACCTTGACCTTGATGATATGTGACCAAATGTGACCAGCCACGACAAAACCAGTGCTAAGTCCATTTTTGGACAAAATGGGGTTTTAATACTTTTGAATGCTGCATTCATTTCTGTTTGTTTTGATATAAGAATGAACAATGTGAGTTAATTAGAATAGGAGTTACAGGCATTTCAAGTTGGGTACTGAAGCAGCGGTCATTTTGAAAAAACGGTCTCAGAAGATTTACTCTCTTCAGACATTAACCCTTAGCGTGCGGCCGGCGGGAATTCCCGCCGAGCTTGTTTTCACCGCTGTGTGCGGACGGCGGGAGGTCCCGCCCGCACTCGATCGCTGAGGGTGGGTTAGTTTGAACGCGCTTATCTCCCTTGCAAATGACATCAACTATCTATAAATACCACAGCAGGAAAGCGGACATCCCGAGCTTTCTGCGCATGTGCAGTTTGTATGGGCGATCTCTACAAAGTTTTCGAGTAAATTCGCTCAGAAGTTTGATGTTTTTTTTGCGTCAAGTTATGTCAGAAGACATCGATGAGCGTGTAATAGAGCTTTTGTTTGGTGAGGATTCAGACGAACAGTTCGAGCCTTTCAATCTAGATGATGTTGCCGAGGCAGAAGCAGAATTGCAGCGATTCCGATCGCGGGAAGATGTCGAAGTTCAAACCGTGCATCGGAGCGAGCATCGTCAAGTAGATCAACTTCAAGACGTGCATCAGGAAGCGCATCACGCTCTTTCCGACAGCAGGCTTCCGAAGATGCTTAGCTTCCTCCCTTCTGTCAGACTTCTGGCCTACTTGTTCACACTGAGAGCGACGATGCCAATAAGATTTTCGCTTACTTCTTCGATGATGATGTATTTGGACTAATGACCGAACAAACAATCAGGTATGCGTCGCAATATTTCGCAGCCCATCCAGTCGACCAACTCGCGCCTCACTCACGGTTTCGAGATTGGAGATTTTAAACCTGCTGTAGAGATTTTTGCTTGATTTCCTAGATAGTTTTCAACCTGCTATGGACACTGCATGTTGCCTTGGGTAGAAGCTGTGAGTGTGTGTGTGTGTGTGTGTGTGTGCGTGTGTGTGATTTTCCAGTTTCAGCCATTTTTATTAGTATGTCATTGTACCTGTAGTAACATGTAGATATACCATTGGTGTCATTTTGTGGATGAGTAAATAGTTAGGCTTATAATTCCTCATGAAAATCTTTTGCTTTCAACAAGGTTAGAGTGATTGTTTTTAGGCACTGTGATCAGCGTCTTCCCCACTCCCAACCACACCCCTACTCCATGATCACAGCAAGCATGTGGTGACTTTTGAGGTGCATGTAAGGATTTGAGGCCTTTTTTGTCCTTCTTTTTACTAGGTAACCTATCAGAAATCAAGCCTGATAATTGCTGGAGGTTATGATTAGATAATAAAGTTAGTGTAAAGGCATTTCATTGGTCTGTTTTGTTGTTGTTGTTGTTGTTTTATTTCATTTTGAGAATAAAACGCAGGTATTATGATAAATTTCATTCAAGTGCTGCATACCACTGTGTACAGAATTCTCTCGGCTACAACTTTTATTCTTTGCATTTTTTAATCAGAGGTGAAGAAGAATATGAAAATTGACTTCAAAGACGGTGACCGTTTTTGGAGTAAATTCTGGGAAATAAGTCAGCACAGAACAATGACGCATTGCTAAAAATACTCAGCAACGTAAGGGTTAAACACCTTAGCAACGGTATTTCAAACTCCGTTTCCAAAAATAGCTGACCTTATTTTTCTTCGACATCCACAGAGCGGGAACGCCGAGAGAGCGGCCTTTCTAACGGTATATAACATGAAGGGGTTCTGCAAGGGTTTAGGTGTGTTTATTGCGGCTAAAATGAGGCAATTAACGCTAATTACAGGGAGCTTTTGAAACAATACATAACACAAAAGTCTTTATTTTACCATCAAAATATAATTCTTCAAAATGTTTCCTTTACTGGCATGATAGTTTGAACCATGTAGAATCTATTTTCATCAAAAAGTGAAAATCACCCAGAGTGACCCTCCCTGCCTTTTTTCAGTCGTAGCGCAAAATAGTGCCGCGCGACTTAGCACTGGTTTTGTCGTGGCTGGTCACAAATGTGTCTCATGATGAAGTATAACATGTGTACTACAATGTTATGAAGTTTGGAAGAGTTATCTTCCATAGTTTAGTGTCAAGGTCACTTCAAAATATGTATAGAATCCAACTTTAAAGAGTTCCTGTGACCTTGACCTTGAAGCAAGGTCAAGTCACTGTGTATGTTTTTGACGCCTTGTCATCCTACACCATCATGCCAAATTGGGTGTTGATAGTCTTAATACTCTCCGAGAAAAATCCAATGTTAAAGTTTTTTACGGATTACAGGACGCCCGGACGCACGGTCTGCCCGGAGGCCCGGACGGACGGACGACACGGGTGACCTAGTATGAAAGTATAACATGTGTACTACAATGTTATGAAGTTTGGAAGAGTTATCTTCCATAGTTCAGGGTCAAGGTCACTTCAAAATATGTATACAATCCAACTTTAACCTTTAGAGCGCCGCTAATTTTCGTCATTGCTTTACCCCAGAACCACAAATTTTTGTGTGTGTGGTCAAATTCGACACCACGTTTACTTAAAAAATCATCATTTATTACCTATTCAAGCTTTGAAGTAGATTTTTGGAGGGTGAGTAGAAAGATGGATGGCCTACACGGTGCAATTAATGAAAATACCATAGAATGTTTTTTCAGCTGCTAAAAAATATTGGAACACAGACAACAACAAAAAAACAAACAAATTCACTGTGTTTTCCTACACTGCTCTATGTATTCAAGAATACAACAGGTTTTGATGAAAATGCAAAAGTGCATAGAGTCTCCAAGTAATGGCGATACATCTGAAAATGTTTTAGGGTAAAACTAAAACAAAACAAAAAATCCTACAATTACTTACGCTAGGGAAGTCAGCCGAGTAATTTTCATCTGAATCAAGTATCCGCTCAGGACTCGATCTACAGACCACAACACATCGCCATCGGTAGAAGCACTGTGTTTTCCTACACTGCTCTATTGATTCAAGAATACAACAGCTTTTGATTACTTGGAAATACATCTGAAAATGTTTTAGTGTAAAACAAAACAAAAAATCCTACAGTTACTTTCGCTAGGGAAGTCAGCCGAGTAATTTTCATCTGAATCAAGCCTCCGCTCCTCCTCAGCTCCTGTCGATCTACAGACCACGACACATCGATCGGTCGAACTCGAAGCACGTGCTTGCTCTCTCTCCCATCACATCAATGTCAGTAAAGCCTTCGAATTCATATTCTGAGAGTCAGAATCGAAAAATAACTCCACAAGCGCTTCAATTTCTTCGTCAGTCGCCATACTGGCTAAGAAAAAAGTTTCGTTCACAAACGGCGAAGACAAACTTCATGAAAAAAATTCACTGAAAATTCGCAACGCGCCCATTCGAAAATCAAAATGGCGGATCTCGTTGCCACGTGATCACTGCACATGACTGTGATATTTTTAGAACAGCATTACTCGAAGGGAGCGTTAGGCAAGTCAACAGAGCACGTCACTATCGCTTGTCGACCTGTGTCGACAGCGGACGTCTGGGGAATGTACGCTGTGTCGACTCAAGTCGACAGCGGCGCTCTAAAGGTTAAAGAGCTCCTGTGACCTTGACCTTGAAGCAAGGTCAATCAAACTGGTATCAAAAGATAGGGATTACTTTGCTCTATACACCATATATAGGTCAGGTATCCAATCTCAAAAACTTCAGAGAAAATTGGGAAAATGTGAAAAATGGCTGTTTTTTAGACAACATTTACGGCCCCTGCGACCTTGACCTTGAAGCAAGGTTAAATCACTATGTATGTTTTTTGACGCCTTGTCATCATACACCATCATGCCAAATTGGGTGTCGATAGACTTAATAGTCTCCAAGAAAAATCCAACGTTAAAGTTTTTCAAGGACGCGACGGACAACACGGGTGAGTACATAGACTCACTTTTGCTTCGCAAGTGAGTCAAAAACCCAGAAAAGATTCATGAGGATGCAAACAATACTGATAGAAGCTAAAGTGTGCATGAGACAGGAAATGATGGGTAGAATTATATGAAAATCTGTAGGAATATAATACCGTAATTTTCTGACTATGAGGCGATACTAATTTCTCAAATTTTCAGACATGCGTCTTATATTCGGTTGCGTCTTATGTATGACTGAAATAGATTTCAAACGATTAAAAAAAAAAAACACCCACAGCTGACGTGATATTAATTTACTTTTTGAATGGTTCTGATGCTTTTTCAACGTCTCCTTGTTTACTTTCGTTCTTACTTCTGTTTGTTGGATTAGATTCAATGGTTGGTTTCCACAACATGTTCATTTCTTTTCTGTTTGTTAAGTATGTGTTCTGATGTATCGCCTTATATTTGGTAGCGCCCTATGTATGATTGATACATGTTTTGTTTTTTTTATTTAGGGGGTGCGCCTTATATTCGGTAGCGCCTTGTAGTCCAAAAATTACGGTACACCTCCGCTCAAGATTGGTAAATGCACTTAACGCACAATTCCATCATTTCGGCAACTATCAGCAATAACTACATGGTCCAACTAGAGCTGACTTTCACACTTCATGCAGAACTAGAAGCATGACACAACATACATACCTTGTCGGAAGAGGGTGGTGGGGATCGCACATCTGATGACTTCTCAGAACGGCGACGTTCCCAGGCATTCTCCTTGGGAGGGGGGGCGGGCACCAAGTGGGCAGGGTCCTCACGCTTGGGCGAGGTAGGGACTCTTTCATGGTCCTCCTTCTTCTCCTCAAACACTTCGGAGTGACTGGATGCCTCACTGTCTGTTCTTGTGCGGTTGGACTGCGATGTCACTGGGGGTGGGCCTACAAGGCACACAAAATGCAATGAAAAATCAAACTAGGCATCTACAGAGGAAAACCAAACTAGACTGCTGTGCTGAATAGGTCTGCAAGTTTGAGATGTTCCTGATCTGCTGACCAGAGTGAAAGAGAACCACCCTGGTGGATAAGACAGGAGTTGATGTGCGAGATGGTTCATATCAGCAGGTCACAAAACACTCACCAGCTGATGATCAACACCTCGGCATAGAATACTGCCCATTTATTCACTTGACCTCGGCCTAGAATACTGCCCATTTATTCACTTGACCTCGGCCTTCAATACTGCCCATTTATTCACTTGACCTCGGCATAGAATACTGCCCATTTATTCACTTAACCTCGGCATAGAATACTGCCCATTTATTCACTTGACCTCGGCATAGAATACTGCCCATTTATTCACTTGACCTCGGCCTTGAATACTGCCCATTTATTCACTTGACCTCAGCATAGAATACTGCCCATTTATTTACTTGACCTCGGCATAGAATACTGCCCATTTATTCACTTGACCTCGGCCTTGAATACTGCCCATTTATTCGCTTGACCTCGGCCTTGAATACTGCCCATTTATTTACTTGACTTCGGCCTTGAATACTGCCCATTTATTTACTTGACTTCGGCCTTGAATACTTCCCATTTATTCACTTGACCTCAGCCTAGAATACTTCCCATTTATTTACTTGACTAAGTTCTCCAAACTCTTTGACATTAATCCAGACTTCTCATCCATCTAGAAAGTACTTTTGTTGCATTGCATCTGGTATGTCATCAACTTACCCAATGCTGAATTCTGAACTTAGTACACATCAGCATAAAACTAATTCACCTCTCGGATCAATGAGAGGGACTAACAGCCAAGTAAGGACAAGCGAAGCCCATTCTCCCAGCAACATGAACATCTTTTCAGAGGTCTCTCAAGATCCAAATACATACCAGGTCGTCCCCCTCTGGAGCTGCCGCTGCTCAGCCGTCTCTCGCGTCTGGGGTTGCCGCCATCTGATGTGTCACTGTCACGCTGCTGACGTCCAGAGCTGGCTGTTGATCTACAGAAGATGCGTCATTAATGCCTTGCACACAATATGCATGTGTAAAGCACAGATAAACACCTCTAAAGCACATCATAGCAGTTCTGTAGTGCATATATACTCTTTATCTGAAGTGGACATGATTCGGACCTTTTATGCCTACAACATACATGGAAACCACAGAACAAACACACTACAGACATGTACAGTTAATACTTTTTTTTTCTTTTAAAGAAAGAAAAAAGTTTCATGCATGTAATGACTATCTCAAATGTTGCACACTTTAATGCTGCAGCACTGAATGTACACTCATCCTGGTAATGCTACATACAAATTATTAGCAGCCAAATAATTTTGTTTTGCATTTGGAGAGAATTTGAGTGTCTTCACTCTCACCAGCAGGGGGTGTGCATACATGCAAATGTGTGTGTGTGTGTGTGTGTGTGTGTGTGTGTCTGTGTGTGTGTGTGTAAGTATGTGTGTGTGTGTGTACGTAAGTGTACGTAAGTGTAAATAAGTGTGTGCGTGTGTAAGTGTGTGTGTGTGTGTGTGTGTGTGTGTGTGTGTGTGTGTGTGTGTGTGTGTGTGTGTGTGTGTGCGTGTGTAAGTAAGTGTGTGTGTGTGTGTGTGTGTGTGTGTGTGTGTGTGTGTGTGTGAGAGAGAGAGAGAGAGAGAGAGAGAGAGAGAGAGAGAGAGAGAGAGAGAGAGAGAGAGAGAGAATGTGTGCGTATGCATGTGCATGTGCGTGTGTGTGCATGCATGCGTGCATGACGTTGAGAAAACAGACCATCACTTGTCGTTTACTTGACCCAAATTGTACTTCATATATTCTATAGAGATATCTTGGAGATAAATTCTTTTCAAACTGAGAATGAAGCAACTGAATCTCCAAATAGAAAACAAGAAGGGCAAAGCCCATACGACTCACATGCTTGACCTTGACCTGTATATGAACTTGACCTTCAGGTGACCTTCAAGGTCAAGGTCAAACAACTAAATCTACCAATGACATCATACACAAAGAAATGCTTTACACATTTTTCCTACCAAAATACATGTGACCTGGACCCAAGGTCAAGGTCATCCAAGGTCATGCAACACAAAGCTGTTAATTCAAGACATAGGAAGCACAATGGTGCTTATTGGCACTTTCTACCATGAGATATAGTCACTTTTAGTGGTTCACTACCCCATTTTGGTCACATTTCATAAGGGTCAAAGTGACCTTGACCTTGATGATATGTGACCAAATGTGTCTCATGATGAAAGTATAACATGTGCCCCACATAATTATTAAGTTTGAAACAGTTATCTTCCATAGTTCAGGGTCAAGGTCACTTCAAAATATGTATACAATCCAACTTTGAAGAGCTCCTGTGACCTTGACCTTGAAGCAAGGTCAACCAAACTGGTATCAAAAGATAGGGCTTGCTTTGACCTATATACCACTTGTAGCTAAGGTCGCCATTCTCAATAACGTGGGAGAAAATTGGGAAAATGTGAAAAATGACTGTTTTTGAGACCACATTTATGGCTCCTGTGACCTTGACCTTGAAGCAAGGTCAAGTCACTGTGTATGTTTTTTGAGGCCTTGTCATCATACACCATCATGCCACATTTGGTGTTGATACACTTAATAGTCTCCGAGAAAAATCCAACGTTTAAGTTTTTTACGGACGGACGGACGGACGGACGGACGGACGCCCGGACGGACGGACGGACGACACGGCTCAGTACATAGACTCACTTTTGCTTCGCATGTGAGTCAATAAAACACTTCAGACCACAAAAGCCATTGCTTTAAGTACAAAAAGCTAGGCAAAATTCCTGCATGAGTACACTTGCTCCTCCCATTTACAACTAGGCAAAATTACTGCATGAGTACACTTGCTCCTCCCATTTACAACTAGGCAAAATTACTGCATGAGTACACTTGCTCCTCCCATTTACAACTAGGCAAAATTCCTGCATGAGTACACTTGCTCCTCCCATTTACAACTAGGCAAAATTCCTGCATGAGTACACTTGCTCCTCCCATTTACAACTAGGCAAAATTACTGCATGAGTACACTTGCTCCTCCCATTTACAACTAGGCAAAATTACTGCATGAGTACACTTGCTCCTCCCATTTACAACTAGGCAAAATTACTGCATGAGTACACTTGCTCCTCCCATTTACAACTAGGCAAAATTCCTGCATGAGTACACTTGCTCCTCCCATTTACAACTAGGCAAAATTCCTGCATGAGTACACTTGTTCCTCCCATTTACAACTAGGCAAAATTACTGCATGAGTACACTTGCTCCTCCCATTTACAACTAAGAGGCAGCCCCATTTTCATGAAAAGCAATCTTCTTTCATCACATTTGAAGAACATGATTGATTAATTGATGTAGCGAGCAACATAATAATACATAGGATCATCCACGAGTCATTAAGTGCTCATTTAACATTTACAACATAAGTAGCACACATTGCTTACCACTTCACAGTATGCGCAGAGGCCAAACACGCAAAATGTATGCACAACATAACATCCTCATGATGTTAGTCACCACACTTTGGTATGAGTCAACACAGAAACATTGTGATGATCAAGACAACTAAAATATCAAAGTTTCAAACAATAAACTATTTACCAAAAACTAACAAAAGTAAATAAGTGCTCTACTTCAAACTTAAAAACTAAAAGGTTACCAATAAAAAAAATTACAAGTAAACCAGCTATTCCAACCAGGGAGCCAAACATCCCAAGCAAAAAACAAGGGATAGCAAGGGAAGGGTGCCAAGAAATCAAGGTGGCACCGAACTGACTGCTCAAGTGTGTAGAAAACAGGGCAAGGTCACCTGATTCGTGAACCTACCAGCAGCCAGCACATGTTCATCATCTAGGAATGCACCACACAGCAGGGCAGCAAAAGTGTGCAGGCACCAAAAGGCCCAACTTTTAGCTCCATCACAACCACACTGTCAGCATGGAGACCCCCCACAATGCCCTTGTGTGATCTCTATGACCATGAACAAAGCTACAGACTGCTTCCTCCTGCTTCTCATCTGGTATACTTCATTCCCCATTCCACCAACATTTAGGGATGTTTCAACTTCCAACACATCTTGTCAAGTTAAAGCTTAAAATGTAATAATATAACATTAAACTTATACCTATTTCTATTCTTTTTTTTTAAGCAGCAGATGTACAAATAGATATCAGCATTGGGTGGTTTTAATAAGACAGATCTACAATGGTTTTTTCTTTACACTGCAAGGAGCCACACATACTGCCATGGCAGACGGCAATCTTCTACAATGGGCAAAGCACAAAGCATCACAGCAGCTGCAGATGCTTCAGAATTCCAGTACTAGTAAGCCTTCCAAAATCTGAGGTGTTAGGAAATTATTCCTTTGTCAAAGCTGCAAGTGGACAAAGTAGCTCTTGGAAGACATCCAAAAGATTCCAACTTGCACAGCAAATTGACAGAGGGAAATGTATTTCTGTTTCCATGAGGGTACATGAAATATATGTGAAAATAGTTTACTTGAGAGAGATTTCATGTCATCGAAATTAGAGCCAATATATCTAGCACTTAGTGAAGACAAATTTAGGGATGAGGGTTGGATGGATGGCTATATAGTCCAGGCCACAACATTATGAAACACCCGTTGATGAGGATTGGAGTGAAACTGCTGAGTAAAAACCCAGGCAAATCTACCACAGTTTTTTCTTTTCACATTTCATTTGAACATATCAACTGGTTGCACTTCCTCACATCCAAGTTCAGGCAATCTTGTGCAAAACTGCTCAACATCTCCAGCACTTCATTATTTCACTGCATCAAGTTTATTTCTTTATTCACCAAACTTCTGATCATTCTTATTATTAATGCTCTCGTTATATTCTCAAATGATTATTGGGAAAAGGTGTTGCCAATTTTTACTCAGAACAGTTCGCCGGTATCCAAAGACAAGTGTATAGGTACCATGACCATCAAAATATATTTTCAATGCTGAATAACAATCAGTGCTGATGAGATAAAGAATTATTGGGAAGGATCACATGGAGTTGCGGGACATGGTAAAAGTATTGTGGCCCAGATATTGACTCTGCACATGAAAACCACTCTAGTCCAAGCATTTCATAGTATGAGGTGGATTTATCAGCTTTGGGCCAGTCCCTCTTATCAAACTAAGTTTCTAATACAGAGCAGAAACCACCTGCAAGTAAGGCTTGGATGGAGCCTCTCACTAACTCGTAAATCCAAGGTATTAATTTTAAAAAAGTAAAATCTGAATCTTAATACTAAGATTCACAAAAAAATTGTTCAATATTCCTTGACAATATGAAATTATTAAACTTTTCATCAGTGGGCCATTCACAAAAATGTGTAGAGCTCAACGCTGCTGACATCAATATCACGTTTGGTGCTTGGATACCAAATGAAACTGCTCAACCAACGACATCACTAGCATTCCAACATCATGGGGACAAAGCCAGGAGAGATAGGCACTCAGATATTTATGACCCTTTCCCTTCACTTTTCTTTCTTTCCCTTTTCCCTTCCTGTGCCAAGATGCATATGGTTTTGTTGTTTTGTTTTTCCCCCCCAGCATCTCAGCAATTTTTGTTGCTAATTTAACAGAAAAGGGGCAGTTTACCACTTGCTCTGCACGATGATTTTAACCCTTCAGACTTTCTGAAATCCTTGTTATCACATCTATCAATCAGTGAGACAATACATTAGTCAGGTGCTGTAAAGTGGAGATGGAGAACCATACATATTCAAGAAAGAAAACAGACAGGAGGTAAAGAATTGAATGAGGATCAGAGAGATCACATAGAGGATACTTTGGGGCTCATGCTTCATACAAGCAGGGTGCTTGAGGTGCTAGAAAGCAAGTAGGTCAATCACTCCAAAGCAGCTTCCTTTACACTGAGGAAGTGTCTTACCTATGTGACCACCTAGAGTCGCTACAAAGAAAATGCAACATAGTGCACTTTACACTTCCAGTATATCTTTCACACCAGTTTAATAAACAAATTAAGACTGACATCTCTTCACATCAACAGAACACACAATTTAATGAAATCATGAATTCAATGTAGAATCAGTCTCAGAGAGAGAGAGAGAGAGAGAGAGAGAGAGAGAGAGAGAGAGAGAGAGAGAGAGAGAGAGAGAGAGAGAGAGAGAGAGAGAGAGAGAGACAGAGAGAGAGACAGACAGAGACAGAGAGAGAGAATGAGACAGAGAGAGAATGAGACAGACAGACAGACAGACAGACAGACAGACAGAGACACAGACAGACAGACAGAGAAGGAGGGAGAGGGAGGGAGAGAGAGAGACCAGACAGACAAACAGACAAGACAGACCAGACCAGACCAGACCAGAAGACCAGACCAGACAAGACCAGACAAGACAAGACAAGACAAGACAAGACAAGACAAGACAAGACAAGACAAGACAAGACAAGACAAGACAAGACAAGACAAGACAAGACAAGACGAGAGAGAGAGAGAGAGAGAGAGAGAGAGAGAGAGAGAGAGAGAGAGAGAGAGAGAGAGAGAGAGAGACAGAGAGAGGAGAGAGACAGAGAGAGAGAGAGAGAGAGAGAGAGAGAGAGAGAGAGAGAGAGAGAGAGAGAGAGAGAGAGAGAGAGAGAGAGAGAGAGAGACAGAGAGAGAGGCAGAGAGAGAGGCAGCGAAAGAGGCAGCGAAAGAGGCAGAGAGAGAGGCAGAGAGAGAGGCAGAGAGAGAGGCAGAGAGAGTGTGAGTCTCAGAAAGTCCCGGGGAGTGAGAGAGAAGAAAAAAATCATGGGAAATAGAAAGAGGGATTAGACTACGGGAAGGAGAGAAGAGGGGGTGCAAGGTAGAAGAAGTAACATCGATCATCTAACCAGCAATGACTACAGTTCATGAAAGGTCAAAAGGTCTAGTAGAAGCAAATTTTATTTAAATGATCTGTTGGGAAATCAGACAAAAAAGGACACACAAGAGAGATCATAAAGTGCAGAACTGGATGATATCCCGAAATATTCAACCTACCTTCAACCAACTTGGTAATTTTTGCTTCCAATTTAACCTGCCTCATTATATCTTACTTTTTTTAGCCAAATTAAGTTGCATCTGGGAACAAGTCACAGCATTCCCGCTAAGGTTTCTCAAATCCAGAGCATTTGAGCTAGCACCTGACATTTATTTACTTTAACCACATCAGTAGAATGTAAACTGCACAATCTGAATGCAAAAAGGTTTTGTGGGTTTCTTTTACACAATTTCATCAGTCTACCCACACGAGGAATACTTACGAGTCCCGACGACCTTCATTTCGTCTGTTTTCTTTCTCCTCATCAACATCAGCGATTTTCTGGTGCTTGAGTTTTTCTTCAATCTCCCTCTCTCGAGCCGAGGTGTCAACAGGTTTGGCTGCCCCAAAGATGGAAGAGGGCCGCTCAGCAGGAGCAGCGTTTTCTATGGGCTTGGTTCTGGGGGCAAGCTTCAGTCGGGGGCGCTCCTTGGCCTCCGCGTCACTTGAAGGAGGGGGCCTGTCACCAAGCACAGAGTTTGGTGAACTGAAGAAGTTTTGAACTGCCACTTTAGCAAACCCAACAAAGGGCATCAGTCTACTGCAGGGAAGGAGACAGACTCAAGGAAGGGGTTCTCAGCAGCCCCAGCCAAAAGCATGCAACTGCAGTCAGCATATGCACTGTTGCCATGACAATTGGGTAGTGCAATGTGTGGAGGACGACCCATTTGTGGGCAGCCAGCTACGGTTTCACACACACACACACACACACACACACACACACACACATGCTCACACACACACACACACACACATGCTCACACATGTGCGCAAACACACACACGTTAACACACATGCACACACACATGCACACACACATGCACACTCACACACACATACCCCCCCCCCACACACACACACACACACGCAAACACACACATGCACACACACACAGACAGACATGCACACGTTAACACAAACGCACACACACATGCACACACACACACACACAAACACACACACACACATGCACACACACACAAACACACACACATATAAATAGGTTGCGGCAGTCAAAATTTTGTTATAAAATGAGAATTTATGTTTTGATGTATGTTTGAAGAACAATCAAAAACAAGCAAAACACACAAAAAAGTAAGCGGATACCTTTGTTGGATCCTGAGATATTGGCATTTTAAGATATGCGCTGTCACGATGCAATTTAAAATTGAAAAATGGGGCAACTTTAACAGCATAAAACTACTACATAATAATGGCTTTAGTCAATTCAGCTTTTGAGAATCAGTTCTCAGCAACCAGGAATAGCAAAAAATCATTGTTTCAACACTCTAGTCTCATATTTGTTTAACCACCAAGCACTGAAACTTTACGAAAAACACAACTGAAAACAAAAGAACACTGCACGGGGGGGCAAGTTTAGGCTATCACAAAATTGAATTTATTTACAGCAGCTCTCTGGAACTTCCAGATCTTACAAACAAACATGCATAGAACAAGCCCATTTGTTTTCATGATATTATTGCAAGAAGTCTTTGGCAAATGCACTGCCAAAGTCAGGAAAAACATCAATTTGACCGGCGTCCGGACGTTCTGCCATGTACATATATGTAAAGCTTCATAACTATTGAACTATATACAGTATCTTTACCAAATTTTGAGACATTGCACATTATGCATTTATCTACATTCCTACATACTGTGGAATTGAAAGCTAGAAAATATGAAAAATAAGGGGGGAAAGTCATTACAAAATTAGAAAAGTTGGATGTCTCCGTCTGTACACACACAACAACTGTCATAACTTTTGAACCAATTGATGGATTTACCTCAAATTTGAAAGCAAATGAAAAATAACATGGTTTGCTCTTATGGACACTGAAAAAGGACAATTGTTCTGAAAAGAACCCCTTCAGGCTTCAGCACCGAGCAAGGCGCCCCCCCCCCCCCCCCCCCCCCCCAAAAAAAAAAAAAGGCAGCAAGCAAGCACAGACTGTCATTTCAATTTACAGAGCTGAGGAACAGCGCAGCTTCATCATATGTTTTGTTGCCTTGTCGCTTCAACAGCAAAGTCTGATGAAGAATCCTATCGGTCAGGTCAACAGTAGGAAGCTTGGGGCGCCTGCCTTTTCCCTTTGCCAGAAAAACGGCCTTCAGCTGGTCAAACACTTCATCCTCTGCACAGAAAAGGAAGGAAGCAGGAGTCAGTAGGACCACAAATGTAAACACAAATGTAGTGCTGTGAACTGTGACAGGAATGACTATGAATGGTGTGAACTATGTCTGTGCCAACAAGGATGAACATGTGAAAGTGGGGGGGGGGGGGAGTGCATGCGTTATACGTTGATGATGGTGTATGTATGCTGTGTGAGTGTGGTTGTTGATGTGCATGCCTGTCTCTTGTTGGTCTTTCCTGTGATTGTGTTGTGATGCAGGATGAAGAACATGATGTGGGGGTGGGGGTGGGGTGGGTCGGGGTGGGGTGGGTCGAGGTGGGAGGGGGGTGGGAGGGGGGGTGGGGTCGGGGGGGGGGGGGTCGGGGGGGGGGGTCGGGGGGATCGGGGGTGGGTGGGAGGGGGGGGAGGGGATGGGGGTCGGGGGGATGGGGGGGTGGGTGGGAGGTGGTGGGTGGGGTGGGGGAGGGGATGGGGGGTGGGGGGTGGGGGAGGGGAGGGGTGGGGGGAGGGGGGATGGGGAGGTGGGGGGAGGGGAGGGGGGTGGGGGAGGGGGAGGCGGGGTGGGGGGGGAGGGGGCGGGGGGGGGAGGGGGGGGGGGGGCTTGTACATGTGTTATGGTTGAAGATCGGGTATGTGTGATTGCGTGACGATGGTTGTTTGATGTGCATGCTTGTGTCTTGTTCGCGCGATCTAATGCATTACCTCCCTTGACAGAACAGACACTGTCGATTTGATACAAATTACCACGGAATCCTACCACTAGGTTAAAATAAAATAAAATAGACAACTCAGAAAGACTTTAATCTTTCGTGTTACATTATTATTTTGTGTTATTAATATGTGCGAATCCTGGAAAAGGTGGATTTTATCGAACCGACTGCCACTTCCGGTTTTTCGAACTTCGCGCCTATGTAGCACTCGCTGAAAGTCCCGACTTCTGCAACACTTTTCCCAATATGTGCAAAATAATGGAATAAATATCTTCCTAAATGATTTTCTAGCATAAACTGAAACAGAAACCTAACAAACTTACCGATTTCAGTTGATTTGGCCGTCGAAATCGCATCCGCACCGTCACATTCTTCGCTCGCCATTGTGCGAGTCGACTTGCAAAAATCGCGGGAAATCGCTTCGTTTTGATCGGATTGCGTGACAAGGACAAGTAATTAATACATTAACCTAATACATCATTCGAAAGGGTATGCATTCGGCTTCATTTTTCTTGTAGTTAGGATGCGCTTTAGTTTGTTATTTTCTTCAAAATCGTTGAAAAATCATCGGCTTTTGTAGAAAATTCGATTTTACGCTCATTCTTTTAATTAGAAGACAACGCCGCCTTACATTTTTAAAAACCTCATTCTTCCGTGAACACTTTGATACTAAATATAGGTGTGTAGGCCCCATGTAAAACTCACGCAAAGGCCGCGAAACAAGTATCCGAAAATCTGACACACGCAGCGCTGCGGGAATGTCGGTCCAAAATGACGCGAGCGGCGCAACACATGGGGTTTTGTTTTAAATGGCTTGAGGTACACATTCAACCAATTCAAACAAAACCAACAGTATTTTAAAGATAAAAGATAGTTTTTCAATTTGATATTTGTTTGGCAAAAATTGGTGCATTAGTGACTGAAACATCGTCATGGGAAAAAGACCAAAAATAGGCGATTTTACGCATTGATGGTGAGTTATCAGGGGGTCTGCCGCAACCTAATATAAATACACACACACACACACACACACACACACACACACACACACACACTTATACACACAATCTTTGTTTCCCATGTTTATTTCTATCACCATTTTCGAACCATAGCAAAAAAGACTAAAAGTTTTTCATAAATGGCTCATTCTCTGGAAAGGTACACAAGGAGGGGTTACTTTCTTAAATTGGTCAGGCCAAAAGTATTACACTATAAGACCAAAATCTATTCAATTAGACAAACAAAAAACATATTTAAGAAACACCATGAGCAATGGGAAAAGGCTGAGTGTAAAATTTGAGCTTTTATCGCTAGTTGTATTGACATAATGTGCCGATTTCAGCTGGCCAGTTTGTTACATGGAAAGACGATAACTTTTCAGATGACAATTGTAACTGGAATATCCTTTTAAATTTCTAAAAGAACGGTTGTATTTTAATCTATTACTCACATACTTGACGATTACAGATCACGTTTTTAAATATTTTGCACTTTTGTGAAACAATTAGGAATTTAATTATTGTTACTGGTTCGTAACATGTCGTGTCCCGATAGAAGGTTTTGTAAAAATACTCGGCGGAAGAATATTAAGCAAATGAATTGACCCAATTTCATGTCCATTCAAAAACAGAATGTTTGAGAGTCATATTTGATAGAAAACACAATTTATAAAGGGAAACTTGCTAGAAGTGAGATGAAATTGCGTCATTTCTGAATTTGTGTCCACAAAATTGCGTTATGACACAGCAATCAACTGGACTACATTTTTCATGGCAAAATAGCTGCAAGGGGAATAACTGCAATGGTCCTACGCGGAAGGACATACTGTGTGATCCCTGTGTGGTTTTCACACACTGCGTGTTAGCGGGAAGCACTACAGTAAAATCAAAACTGTGGTGTCCCCATCTTTCATCTTTGTTACGAACTAGAAATCCCGGCCATTTTTTCCAGTGTGCTAGCTGAAGAACGCCTACAATGGAAATTTCAGGACGTTAGTAATGTTTCACATCATTTTTTTACCTGAATATGGACTTGTAATACAAATATTTGATGAAAAATAATTCACCACCCATGTAACAGATGTAACAGTTTTGTACCCATTTCCAGAGAATGAGCCAAATGCAACTTGCACCATGGGAGTCCCCATATTATGTTCATGATATGACATTGAAAAAGATTCAACACAGGATTCAATAGTGCTGGTTCCCTGCATGGCTTCCACAACTGCTGGGGCACGCCAAGTCAAATACACCATTACCAAAGGCTTGACTAGACAGATTGATCAAGTGGTTCAGTGATAGGGAGTAAATTGTAAAACGGTTCGAAACCCAGCCAAGGGTAACAAGTCTTTATACAGAACTACACCTTTACTCTTTCTGATGTTACCAAAGACTAGAGCATGAACTGCATGGGTTTTGTGTTGCTGATCTGCTGGCCAGACAGACATAAATCTTCAGTCTGGTGGATGTCACAGACTTTGATGTCTGAGATGGTTATATCGGCCAGTCACACCATCAGAATGGCCAATGTTCAACACCTCAGGTGGGATTCACATCACACAACTATGCACAAGACAGCAGCTTTATACAAGCATCTGACTTGCATTCCACAGTATCCAAACATATGTGCAACAATTATGTCTCCAGTACAAGTGAAAGTCATCTGAGCAATTAAGATTCATCTCATAGCTCCATTCTTAGCAACTCTATCACAAACTACAATGGAAACATAGTGCACAACACAAGATATAACACTGAAGCCCAATATCCTGCACTTCGAACTGCACATTACCTGTCATAGTTACGCTCCCGGTCACCAAAACCCTGGGACTCTCTGCTGGGTCCGCGGCGATCCTCATCTCGGAAGCCATAATTGCTGCGAGATCCACCTGTCAACAGCCCATCCAAACAATTCTTCCGCCACTGAGGACAATTTCAAACATCTGTCAACAACTTCACTCCTGCATATGCATCAACAAAGTCTGACAGACCTGCTGGTCTTACACATCACAAACAAAAACTGTGATGGCTTGTCCCAAATATTTTTCTCGACAGTGTCACCTCAATGCCTTTCATCCACACAAGGACAGCCAACACCATTCATAGATTGATTTCCCTTTTCTTTGGGCCATGTTGCAAGCAGTCCTGCCTACCCCCCCAAAGGCCAATTAGGGAGATTCTGAAAAACAGGCCGGGGTCCAGGGGCAACGCCCTGGTGGGAAGAAACAGGCCTAAATCAGGAGTTTCCCAAATTTTTCGGGAGAATAGGCAGGTCTGTGCAAGGTCTTGCGAGGCACAAGCCAGTATCAACATGTGACATTTGATTGCCTTAACATACATCTGCTTTCAACATGTTGACGTGTTGATACCAGCCCATACCTTGCAAGGTCTTGGTTTTCCTTCTGTCTATGCAACAGCCCTTGGATAATGCAATGCTCCACTTTGAAAATGGCCTTCAGTGACCACTGAGCACTGCTCTTGCTTGCCCTCCAAGACAGAGATTTCATGCTATCTGCTAAATAGGTGTTCAGTGCGCATGCATGCAGGCATGCACGCACACATACACACACACACACCCTCTCACAAAACCACCCTTTGTGCACAAGCATCTGAACATGCATGATAACTCAGCCTTCATGTGTAAAAAACTTACCTCCATCACGACTACGAGAGTTGCGGTCATAATCAGAGAATCCCTTGCTGGAGCCACGGTCACCATAGCGATCAAATCCACGGTCACGATCTCTATCTCGATCTCCAAATCCTTTGTCCCGGAAACCACCTCCTCTGTCGCCAAAGCCACCTCGATCGCCACGGTCACTGAAGCCTCCACTACGGTCGCTGAAGCCACCGCGATCGGCACGGTCACTGAAGCCTCCACCACGGTCACTGAAGCCTCCACTGCGATCCCCAAAGCTACGGTCACTGAAGCCACCGCTACGGTCACTGAAGCCACTGCTACGATCACTGAAGCCACCACCACGATCATTGTATCGATCACCAAAGCCTCCGCTACGGTCTCTATCGCCTAAACCTCCTCTTCGGTCACTGTTGCGATCATCAAAGCCAGATCTCCGGTCTTCAAATCCTCCACGACTGCCAAAGCGGTCTGCAATGGGAAATGAGGAAATAATTCAAAGATAAATTACAGATAAGCAGATGAGCCCTGTAAGAAATGAAGGAATACAATGATAAATCTTTCATAGAAATTTACGATCTAACTGGAAAAGATAAAAAAATAAAATTATCATGGCCATGGCAATCAAAGAAAGTTTTACCGTTCCATCCAGCTGCTTCAATTATTAAATTAAAAAGATAAAAAGTTACCTTGGAAGGAGAGAGTCATACAACTTAGCATTACCACTTGAGTGTACATCTTATGCATCAAATTCAATGACACTCAATCCAAAACAATGCAGAGATTCAGTTACTTTGCAGAATTATAGATATGAATATCATACAGCATCCCTGCAGCAGAATTTCCCATGAGTTCCAGCTGTTATACACCAAGATACCAAAAATCATACATTTAATAAGTTAGGAAAGATTTTATATTTCATGCTGCTCCTCCTGCCTTTACACATAGTACACACACAAAGATTATTTTCCAACTGCAGTGCAAAATGTGTTCCTGATCTGCTGACCAGAGTGCAAGAAAGCCACTCTGGTGGATAAGACAGGAGTTGGTGTGCGAGATGGTTCATATCAGCAGGTCACTAAGCATTTACCAACTGATGATCATCACCTCATACCTCCATTTATGACCCATAACAAACTTCAAGCCATTGACCAAACTGATTCAGAATTTAAAATACAAACTTTAACCTTACCTTGGTGTTTAATGAACATTCTTACTGCACCCCAAATGTGCTTATTACCATGGCATCCATACCAACCGATGCTGAACTATCACAACTAAAACGACTCATGTATGACCAGAGTTGCCCTCTGTATTCCATAGACCTCATCACACATTAGCAGAACCCGTCATCTTCCCTAATGGCCCACAGGTAAGCAGAGAGGTGGGAGGGAGTGTTTGCTGGGGTGCGGTAAATATGCCCATTAAACACAAGTTTAGGGTAAACATTTATATTTTAATTTCACATCTTAACACACTGCAAACACACAATGAACACCCTCTATAAGGTGGTGGGTCATGTAACTCATCACTCCCCAGAGGCAGGCTGGGCAGACATCGCAACTTGGGCAAAGACGGCTGAAGAGATGCCAAAGAAACTGTCCTCTCTATCTAGCTGCATCTCTGAGATAACAGGCTATACAACTTTTTAAAAGGATTCTGCAGATCACCAGTACACAGTATCCGACACTTCCCTAAGTAAAGAAGAGTGATTGGCTGCTTGGCAAGTAGCCCAGGCCCCAACTTTAATACCTCTTCTTCTGTCAAGTTGCACTCCAAGCAAGCCGTCTGACTACTGCCCAAGTGTATAAAGGCATTTTGATTAGTGTGGTCTACCAGCAAGAGACAGTCTGATTTGAACAACTCTGGATCACACGGCACCTATTGAGAGGAAGAGGCAGTGTTGCGTTGAGGAGCAACGCATGCTGTTGCTACTTCTGCAGAGACGCACGGTTCACACAGACGGTTCACCATGTCCAAGTGTAAAGCAGGAAGCACCTCTGAGAGCAGACAAATTTAATGAATGGCTATGATTTGCCTGGAACCTAGTTCTAAGCCTCGAACTCTGGGAGAAAGCAAAGGGAGACAGAACCATCGCATGCAAATGCCATGTCTGATGCGAGCCTGGGTAGGGCTGAGACTTCTGAGACTGGTCTACCTGATGTCACAGATGGATGGATGGATGGATGGATGGTGTTTTACAGCCTATCAGCCTTTGTAGGCTATGTAAGGCCATTAAGTACAAAAATCACTAGAACAGTTTAGAGTAAACGTAAAGCAAGTCATGGTGTCCCTAGTTATTCGCCTCTTACGAATCGCTTAGTGAGACACGGTGGGTCAATTCTTGCCCCGAACCCACAGGGGGATGGATACCTGATGCCACGGAGACCAAGAAAACATCTCAAGGTCAGATCTGCCAAAGAGCACTTCAATAGCAGCTCAGATGGAAGTCAGGTCTATAAGATAAATCAGCACTGGGAACAAGTCTGGAGCTGGAAACCTTCTAGAAGACCTGCTTTCCTGCAACAGGTGCCCCTAATGACATCTGAGATCAAAGATGATCCAGTGATGGGAAAAGCCCTAGCTGGGTGAGTGTCTTGCAGATAGCTGCTCTCCTGCAACAGGTGCCCCTAATGACATCTGAGATCAAAGATGATCCAGTGATGGGAAAAGCCCTAGCTGGGTGAGTGTCTTGCAGATAGCTGCTCTCCTGCAACAGGTGCCCCTAATGACATCTGAGATCAAAGATGATCCAGTGATGGGAAAAGCCCTAGCTGGGTGAGTGTCTTGCAGATAGCTGCTCTCCTGCAACAGGTGCCCCTAATGACATCTGAGATCAAAGATGATCCAGTGATGGGAAAAGCCCTAGCTGGGTGAGTGTCTTGCAGATAGCTGCTCTCCTGCAACAGGTGCCCCTAATGACATCTGAGATCAAAGATGATCCAGTGATGGGAAAAGCCCTAGCTGGGTGAGTGTCTTGCAGATAGCTGCTCTCCTGCAACAGGTGCCCCTAATGACATCTGAGATCAAAGATGATCCAGTGATGGGAAAGGCCCTAGCTGGGTGAGTGTCTTGCAGATAGCTGCTCTCCTGCAACAGGTGCCCCTAATGACATCTGAGATCAAAGATGATCCAGTGATGGGAAAAGCCCTAGCTGGGTGAGTGTCTTGCAGATAGCTGCTCTCCTGCAACAGGTGCCCCTAATGACATCTGAGATCAAAGATGATCCAGTGATGGGAAAGGCCCTAGCTGGGTGAGTGTCTTGCAGATAGCTGCTCTCCTGCAACAGGTGCCCCTAATGACATCTGAGATCAAAGATGATCCAGTGATGGGAAAAGCCCTAGCTGGGTGAGTGTCTTGCAGATAGCTGCTCTCCTGCAACAGGTGCCCCTAATGACATCTGAGATCAAAGATGATCCAGTGATGGGAAAGGCCCTAGCTGGGTGAGTGTCTTGCAGATAGCTGCTCTCCTGCAACAGGTGCCCCTAATGACATCTGAGATCAAAGATGATCCAGTGATGGGAAAGGCCCTAGCTGGGTGAGTGTCTTGCAGATAGCTGCTCTCCTGAGGAAGCCAAGAGAGAGAAGAACTGGCCAGATCCACTTCTGAGAGGACACAGGGGTCCACTGACTGTGAATCACATCATTCCAATTGCTTCCAGTGGATCTGGA
Source organism: Theodoxus fluviatilis (assembly GCA_034096865.1). Lineage (NCBI taxonomy): Eukaryota > Metazoa > Mollusca > Gastropoda > Cycloneritida > Neritidae > Theodoxus > Theodoxus fluviatilis. The sequence continues at coordinate 38,373 of JAWQFJ010002408.1, forward strand.
CAGAAGCTGCAATAGACGGTTCCCTCGTGCAGGATAAAAATCACACAAGGGAAGGATTAATGGGAAAAAGTTGCATGAGCAGAAAATTCATGTCTGACACCTGGATTAGCATGGCCACATGCTTTTTTGTTTATTAATTTCTACTTGATTTGCTGTATTTTCTGTATAGATCTCAGAAAGCTGATCACAGAACACTTTCATTTTTTAAAATCGGACAAAAAATAAACGAGTTATGTGCAATTAAAGACCGAAAATTTAGACCATTTTGTGGAACGTTTCTGGCTTAGAACAATAGCTAGCTCATGGCACCGTTCATTGATTCAAAATAATGAAGTTTTTCAAATATTATCAGCATTTGTTATTAAAAATTGATCAAATTTGGTACTCTGAAAGAAAAAGACATGCCGAATCCAATGGTGTGCTCAGAAATTTTCTCAGTGCATTTGGAAATCGTCTAATTTGCATAAAATCTGCATTATTTATACAAAATATGCAGTGTCGCAGGGGCGCGAGTTATGAAACCACCAAGCGTGGTGGGAGTGGGGACAGCAAACACGGCTGCCTGGACCAGAACTCAGAGCGCCTCGACTTGTATCCGGAGTGCTGGGCCCGGCTCCCTCGTGGTTGGGTGGGGTTCAACCGTGCGGGACGGGAACTCTCCACCCGGGGGTGAGGGCGTCCACCCTGTGGGGACGGCCGCTCGNNNGTCCACTGCGTGGTGACGACCGCTTGCTGTCGTAGTACCGGGGGCGTGCACGTTCGAATGGGACTGGCGACCACTCGCGACCATTGCTCCGGGAAGGTGACGCCCGCTTGCTGTCGTAGTGCCGGACGTTCGAATGGGACTGGCGTGGATGTTCGAATGGGACTGGCGACCGCTCGCCGTCATAGCACCGGGGACAGGGACGTGCAACCCGGGCCGATGATCGCTCAAGGCCATGGCTCCGGGGACAGGGGCGTCCAACCCGGGCCGGTGATCGCTCATGGTCATGACTCCGGGGACAGGGGCGTCCAACCCGGGCCGATGATCGCTCAAGGCTATGACTCCGGGGACAGGGGCGTCCAACCCGGGCCGATGATTGCTCAAGGCCATGACTCCGGGGACAGGGGCGTCCAACCCGGGCCGATGATCGCTCAAGGCCATGGCTCCGGGGACAGGGGCGTCCAACCCGGGCCGGTGATCGCTCATGGTCATGACTCCGGGGACAGGGGCGTCCAACCCGGGCCGAAGAGGACTGGACGGTGGCAGCTTCCCAATGCCGGGGCCCTAGGCGGTCGCCTACTTCGCCTATGCCTAAGGCCGGGCCTGTTTGTCAGCCCCAGCAATCAATCATCAATGGACCCACATTCTTTGCTTGGCAAATGACAGGTACTGCTTCTGCAGCTGCTGGTGCTGAGGTAGAGCATACAGACGTCCTCCAGACCTGGGCACAGGGGGGTCAATGGGACAGGAGAAAATGAAAACAAAGGGGACTAGATTTCTGTCTCTAGGGCAAGGGTATTTGAAATTGGCCTGGAAGAGTTGAAGGGTGCATGAAGTCGACCATGGCTTCATTGTCAGCAATGTCCATGATGCAACCAATGTACCATCCATTTTCATAGGCGACTGCTACCCAGTCTTGTTTTTGAGGGGCTGCCGGTGCTGGTGCGAGTTGCTCAGTAGCTTCCTTTGAACTTGATGCTGGCTTCTTCCTCATGGCTTTCTTGGTCTTTCTTGTCACAGACACCTCTGCCTCAAGATCCACCTCTTGTTTGTGGAGCTCATCTTCCTCTTCTCGCTTGCGTTTTTTTCGCAGCTCACGGCCACCCTTGCTTGCAATCTTCCATAGTTGCTGACGTTCTTCGGCTGATTTTGTTGAAAACCAATCTTTCAAGCCCTTGTTGTCCTTGAGCATGATGAAGCTACTGTGGTAATGAAAGGAGGCATTGCGACGCCTGTTTTGGCTGGCGTCCAAAGAGCCAAAAGATCTCTCACAGGCTAAATTGTTGAGGCCACTTCCTTTCACTGATGCTGCTGCTTCTGCGTCAGGAATGCAGTCGTATTTGCCACCAGGTAGGAAGTCTTTCAATTGCATTCCAATGCAAGTACGAATACCTGTGAGGAGGCAGCGGAGGGTCTTGATAAATGCAGACAGGTCTGCAGGAACGGCTGTAGCTGCATTCCACAAAGGACTGTTTCTGTTGCATGGGAAATCTTGCCAGATAGGTTCACCCTCAGTCAGCATTTCTTCTGGACTGCTGCACCAACCATCCACCCGTTCTGCCATTGGCACGATGTACCGACTCAGCTCCAAGTAATTTATGTTCTTGGACGTAGTCAGGTCCCAATAGGGTCCGGTGATGTGGACAAACACAAGTGCATATGCTTGCAGCATTGAACAAATGACAGGGTCTTCCAAGTCCAATTGAACACTGTGAACCTTCATGTTTGGTTTCTTCAGCTTACTCAGAAGTGTTACAATGTCTTCTTTATGGTGTAAAACGCAGGCTGCACATTCAAACGCAGCGTTAAAACGGTTATCTTTGTAAGCAGTGATTATGCTTTTTTTGTTGTTTTTCCGACAGTGGGTCAACCATTTATCCCTGATTCCATTTTTTTCATCGCCTACTGGACCCAGAATCTCACATGTCATTCTGGTGACGCGTTGTGGAGGAAATTCCCTGCTCCACTTGAAGAACTTGCTGCTTTTTTCGCGTCCAAGCTTGATATCTTTAAGCTCTGTATGAAGGTGATCCAGCTCCTTCTTTGCATGGTAAACAAAACCAATCAATGCATGCGTCATGCAGTGGAGGCTGTGTATAGGTTGCACTTCATTGCCTGCAGACATGAGCAACTCTCTGGCCCATTTCTCCAGCAGCTGATCAGCCTTGCCTTCATTAGCTGCCCTGTCTGACATGAAGTAGGTTAGTTTGCCTACCAGGGATGTGAAGTCAGCTGGCTTGGATCCCTCCAGCTCATTGAGCTTTCCTTTTCCACTGAAGCTATGGTCTCTCCCGTCTCTCTCGCAACATGGACATAGCCCAGTGGCATTGTTTCCCCGCTATCCAACTGGATTGAAGAAGTCAGAATTTTTTTCTTCTGTCTGCTTGTCCCATCTTTGCATATTCCAAAATGGCCACATTCTTCAAGCTTCTCAGTGTAGAGCTGCTGACATAAAAACTGCCCTGAGTCACAGATGTTGACAACCGACGACTTGCTGGGAAGATCAGTCAAAGGGATGTTTGTGTTGAACAAATGCCTTGCAACACTTTGCATGACTTTTGACACATTTCTGCTTGAAACTTCATGTCCCAGTAGTTCAAGTGTGCACTCCCGGATGTTGGGGAGAAAAACTCCCTGCCCGTCCCGAGTCTCGATTTCCACTTCTTCAGTATCTCTGGTCTTGCAAAGCTGTACCTCGGGTTTTGTATGTGAAGGTCTTCCTTTCTTTGGGGTGCTCTTTTTCTTCGTTTTCATTCTTAAATAAAATGAAGCCTTCTGCAATTTGGTTATTTTCTTTTGCATCTTTGTGATCATATTTTCTTTTATGATCAAAAGTTCCTCAGCATCCGCAGCTTTCTTTTCTGCCTGCTCTTTCTTCTTTCTCTCATCTTCCAACTCTGACATAACCTGCTTCTTAACAATCTTGAGCCTCTTCTCCCTTTTGTTGGTATTCCTGACAGAATATCGTCCACTTTCCTTCTCTTTCATCAGGCTTTTGCTCAGCTTTTCCTTTTGAGCACTTAGACATAAACTCAGATTGCGAATGCCTGCAAGTTTTTCTGCAAGGTTTCTGTTTGCCCTTTTGATAGGTGTTGCCAGGGGTTTTGGCCTAGGTTCAGTTTGGGGATTGGAATCGAGAGAAGGTGAGAAGAGTTGGGCAAACAGAGGAGATTGGTGGTCTGGCTGACATGGTGCATCAGGTGGAGGGGGTTGGTGGTCAGGTGGAGGGAGTTGGTGGTCAGGTGGAGGTGGTGGGTGGTCAGGTGGAGGTGGTGGGTGGTCAGGTGGAGGTGGTGGGTGGTCAGGTGGAGGGGGTGGGTAGTCAGGTGGAGGGGCTGAGTGATCAGGTGGAGGGGCTGAGTGGCCAGGTGGAGGGGGTGAGTGGTCAGTTGGAGGGGGTGCATGGTCAGGTGGAAGGGCATGGTCTTGCAGTAGGGGCTGGGGGATAATCCTTGGGAACTCTAATTTCTCTTCTTCTTTTCTCTTGTGGCTAGGAAGCAAATTCAGTCTCTTTTCAAGCCTCGATAAACGAGTCCTTGCTCTATCGATGATGGCTGGAGTGATGTCATTTTCCTGAAGACCCTGCAGACTCAAGATGATTGGGATGGCACTGTGTTTGACAGATTTGACCTGTTTGCCTGCCTTGAAAATTTGAAGTGCAAGGCGAATGGATATGGTGACATTGCCTTTTTGTACATCTTCAGATTGAACATACTTCAGCAGAGGCAGTCCTCGCAAATGACTAGGAATCTGAAATGAACAAAAATGAGAGAAATAATAATTTTTTTAATATTACAAATGTCATTTTATTTTGCATCATTTTTACCTTCTGTTTACTTTTGTGAAGGTCATCAAGGCCAAAATCTCAAATCATTTTTGTTTTTACTTCCATTTTAACACAGCAATTAGTTGACTCGTCATTTACTTATAGTGCATGTACTGAAAAAATCTAAGAGAATGTGTGTGTGTGTGGTTGTGTGTGATGCATCATTTAAAAGTGAAAACTGAATGAATACAGTACAGCTGACTGAAAAGAACAATCTGACACCCCTACCAAGTTGCTTTTTTCGAGCGCCCGGGCTAGCAATGACACAGCGTGCGTATATAAATAGCACCATTGAAGGGGTCAACGACTGTAATGGACTGGCCCAAGACTAAAAACTAACAGACTATGTGTGGCTCCCAGCGTTACTCTCGAGCTGCGGCCAGCTGCTTCTTCTTTTTTGTAGACTTGCTGCGTTGATACTGCACCGTCAGTTGCTTTTTTCGACCCATGATTTGCGAGTAACAGGCAAGATCATGATCGAAGCGAGAGTCAAGTCAACTGGAGGCAGCCATGTTGTTTACGCAAGGAGCCAATGAGGCTGATTTATTTGGTCACGTGACCTGTTTCAGCCAATGTTTTCACTAGCCTTGTTAATATTCATGAGGTGCAGGCTAGTAGTTCCATACGGTGTACGGCATGCGGCGATCGCATGAACGATTGTCTCTGATCGTTTAAGGAGGAGAGTGAATTTTGGAAATCAATAAAGGTAGATTATGATTAAAAATAAAAATCAACGCGGTCGGACAACTACAACTTAGTACAAGTGATGGCTGACCCCAGCCCGAGCGCCATTTCGCTCGAGCGTCATTTCGACTTCGAGCGCCATTTCGAGCAGGGAGGGTTCCCCAGTGCGTTGCATAAAACCAAAGCGAAATCACAACGCCCTTAAATAAATAATATATCAGTAAAAAGCTGAAAGAATACAGATTCTAACGACATATGTCGTTTTAGGAAAAGTTGGATCGCAATAACTTAGAAATTTAAATAGAAAATATGATACAAACTTACCTCCATTTTTCTCGGCGTCGGTCGAACGCATCGGAAAACGACACATACCAAACTGCTCAGTAAGGTGTCCTCTCATTGGCCCCCAAATTTGGACTTTATCCAATGAAAAACGACTTTGGTTTTCACGTTTTAAGAGAGGGAGCGCATCGCGAAGCCGATTCGCGCTGGTGCCACTTTGCGTGACTCAAGTCGGAAGGCGTTTTGGCCCGGTTTATCCATTATTGTTCACAAACTACTCAAGATTTCGACACAAAAACAACATAAACGTTTTGTTCATACATTTATTTACAACTTTCATTCTGTCAGACATAACAAATATTCATTACATTTAATGCATCGGCCTGCTAAAGTCAACCAATGCAGTCAAAGCGGGGAATTCCACGCTTTTGACTGAGGCTGTGGCCATGCTACCTGGATGCAGCCAATGTGCAGAAAGGACTGGTTCCGCACATGTGCAGTAAGGTCGGTGGAGTAAGGGGCAGACTTCAGTGAACTTTTTTAGATGGGAGTTTGTCACTGCTCAATATGGATGCCACGTAAATAACACATGCTTGGGGTGCAGTATGATGAGAAAATGTTTTTTCTTCATCAACTTCCACACAAAACTGAAGCATGTCCATGATTACATATGCACATATTCCCACTCTGCAATAATGCTAAAGGTTACCTCTGGTGAGAGCCCTGATGACAACTATGGGTTACAGGTGGAATGGCATGTGAAGGAACAGTTACATATTGTGGACAATGATGCAGTTCAGATCTTTTTAGGGGAAGTAACACAAAAAGCCCCACCCAAACAGGCCATTCTATTGGCTTTTGGAGATGCCCAACAGCCATGCCAAAGGACACATTACCATTCATGGGGGCAGGCGCATTGGAGCGGGACCTCCAGTTGTTCTCCTCTGCACGGTCAGGATCACGTCCATCATTGCGGTCATCATGTCTGCCACCGCGGCTGCCCTCACGTTCTGGAAGAAATGCAAACAATCATGGAGCAGTCTGTGAGGAATTCTGCCCTGTTTGGACTGAACTCTTCACTAGGCCCCTTGCTAAGAACCCAGGCCAAAGTGTACTTCCTGGCAAAACGCCAT
>JAWQFJ010002408.1:50000-96345 GCA_034096865.1 Theodoxus fluviatilis
ATTACCAAAAAAAACATTTCCGCTAGGCCAAGCATCAGTGGTACCATTTTGGACATTGTGTGGCGGGAGGATGCCTATTTTGGAACCGAGTTTACAATGCCATTCCTCATCAGATAACTTCCCAATTATACAACAGATCGGAGAAATAACTCCTCTTTCATTAAATGTGCATTACATCCATGAATTTTGATGGTTTCGACAAGAATTGAGATAAGTTTGAGAACCTAAATCTTTTTCGTTATTATTAGCTTGCTTCTCTTTTTTCAATCACATACCATATCGCCTCCAGGCAATTTCCTTTTAGTTGGTGCGCATTTCAGTTACTGATGATCAAAATTATGTCCGTATTTTGCGTTTTCTTCAAGCTATCTAGCAATCTAGCAATCTAGCAGCTCCAAGGCGTGAAGTTCAGTTGAGGCCATGTGATATGTGATACTATATCATGTTTTAAATTTAAAGCTATCATGTATGTCACGTCTCAAAAATGGATTTTGGATATTCATGGTTAATCTGGTGTGTGTCAAATGATTTTTTGTGCTCTCATTGTTGTGCTCTGGCATTTTGTTCTGCTCTTAAGTTTTAATAGTACACTGCAGCACATGTTGCTGGCTGTTTTGATTTCAAAGTCTTGTCTCTATGTCAGTGAGGATTGGATTGATGATGGTGTTTTACAGCCTATCAGACTTTGTAGGCTATGTAAGGCCATTGTGAGCGAGGAGATCGGTCCTTACGGATTTGAAGGCTAGGTCAGTCTTTCAAGAGTTTTCTCTACATGCCCTGTTCTTGGGCAGTGCTGTTCACGTGATGACGTGTCAGTGTTAGGTCTTGCTTGGGCAGACCTGAGCGATTTACTCGCTGGTTTGTGTCTCCTGGTTTTGGAGACATGTTCAGCAGTGGTTATGTCGATGTTCCTGGGGGTGCATATTGTCACCTGTCTAGGCTGGACCCCAGTCTGAAGCCCACCTGACATGGTCTGTCTTTGATCTTATTCTTGGTTCTTATCTGGGTCTGGGACGTAGCTCCCCACCTCTTCATTTATTGCTGTGCTTTTGGGGTCTCAGGCAATGTCTTGTCTATTGTCTCATTGTGTGCAAGAAACAAGAAGGTAATGCTGTGTGCTATAGTTTGTTCATCTTTTAGCAGACCACTAACAATTCTATAGTTTACATGACTTTGAAATCCCTGATAGTTTGGAGGAGAATGATGTCACAGATGACATCAGAAGGAGGGGAGAGAGGGAAGAGCAAGACAAGAGAAGGGAAAGGAGATGATGGAGAAGGAGAATGGAAAGAGAAAAATTGAGTTTGGCAAGAAGTGGTGGAGGATATGCAGGAGTTGACTGTTGAGGGGTATCAACTGAAGAGTTGGACTGATCTGATTTGAACACCCTGTCCACGTTTGAAGTTGGCAGAGGAAGCCATTTCTCAGTGATGGGCAGAACGCCAATATGAATGTCAGCTGTCCCATACCGAACAGTCCTGAAGCCAACTAAGTAATGGTGTGCGTTGCCTGACTGAAAGTGAAACGATGATGGAGGATTTCAAAACGTCTTAATGAAAAAAAGGAACAGAGAAAAGATAAAAGGTGAATCGATGGAAAAGGAAGAGAGAGAAAGAAAAACTAGTTTGTCTCGCTTTCTGGATGTTGTTTGTATTTCGGTGGTTGATCGTTTAGACTATGCCCTTGGTCTCTGTGACCGTTTGAGTTGGAAACCAAACCAAGCGATGGACTTTGATTTTGTCCCAGTGGCTAAGGGACAAATACTTTTGCTGGGTTTCTGGAGTTAATTTGTCATAGTTTTGCATTAATCTCTAATTAGCCCGGGTGTAGGAAGTTCCCTCCTGGTTTTTTACTGCTGAGGGTCACTTTCTAAGTCACCACTACAGTGAACCCTGACAATGTATCTTTGTAGTTCAGCCGGCCAGGTTAAGAGCCTCTTGGCAGAGGCATATCAGGTCACTTCACCAGCTGCAAGGTGATGGAACACTGTTGAATGATAGAATAATTGCCCCATTCAGGAAATCTTTGCTGAGAGGGGGTGGGTAGCTTTTGGAATCATTAGCAGCATCAACTTTGTCTAGCTCTAAGCTTTCCAAGCATACTGAACTATACAATACAATACTATACTATACAATACAATACAATACAATACAATACAACTTTGTCTAGCTCTAAGCTTTCCAAGCATACCGAACTCTGACTAGAACACTGACGAGATCGTACTGCCATTTCATGGCTGATTAAAAAACTTCTGTTTCCTTGCAGAGTTGCTGCAGTCAGTGTTTAGTATAACTGGAAAGCTAAGACAAAGTTGTAAACACTGGTGTAATTGAAAGCCCTCGTTAGCATACCGATACAAGGAATGACATGTAATCAACGGACAGTTTTCCCTTGCCTTCTGCGCTTTCTGACTGGAGAAGTTACTTTATATGCCTCTTAACCAATTCACTCACCTAAGGACCAGGGCTGGCCAGACCTATCAACTAAAGACCCGATTTTGCCCAGATGTAAGGCAGTGATCAAAGACGCTACATAGAAAGGCGTGGAACTTAACACAATGCTGCCAGGAAGGAGCTTTAACGAGCCAATAATGACGATCGAAAGAGGTGTGCCAGTGTCTTTTGCAGCGCAATTATTTGTTTAAAAGATGCAGCTTGCCTCTTTTGGTCAATGGTCAGTCATAATTGCCCACGTGAGCCATCTATCCTCACAGTTTCATGCAAAGTCAAGGTCAAACAACTAAACCTACCAATGACATCATATACTAAGAACTGCTTTACATATTTTTCCTACCAAAATACATGTGACCTTGACCCAAGGTCAAGGTCATCCAAGGTCATGCAACACAAAGCTGTTAATTCAAGACATAGGAAGCACAATGGTGCTTATTGGCACTTTCTACCATGAGATATGGTCACTTTTAGTGGTTCACTACCCCATTTTGGTCACATTTCATAAGGGTCAAAGTGACCTTGACCTTGATGATATGTAACCAAATGTGTCTTATGATGAAAGTATAACATGTGTACTACAATCTTATGAAGTTTGGAAGAGTTATCTTCCATAGTTCAGGGTCAAGGTCACTTCAAAATATGTATACAATCCAACTTTGAAGAGCTCCTGTGACCTTGACCTTGAAGCAAGGTCAACCAAACTGGTATCAAAAGATAGGGATTACTTTGCCCTATATACCATATATAGGTCAGGTATCCAATCTCAAAAACTTCAGAGAAAATTGGGAAAATGTGAAAAATGGCTGTTTTTTAGGCAACATATATGGCCCCTGCGACCTTGACCTTGAAGCAAGGTTAAGTCACTATGTATGGTGTTGTACACCTTGTCATCCTACACCATCATGCCAAATTGGGTGTTGATAACTTAATAGTCTCCAAGAAAAATCCAACGTTAAAGTTTTTTACAGACGCCCGGACGGACGAAAAGGGTGAGTACATAGACTCACTTTTGCTTCGCATGTGAGTCAAAAAACTAACTTTTTTCTTGAGTGTTGGTGCCATTGTTTTCTTATGTTAACAATTCATAGATTTTCCCCCTGATTGCTGCTAATTTTTAATCTTTAAATGACCATTACATTAGATCTAGCGAACCAATTTTCAAAACTTAGTGATCTGTGCTCAGGAGCAAGTGCTCTTTCGGGAAAATATACTTTAAAAAACAAAAGAACAACAAGGAAAAATGGAGTTGCCTAGCTACTGTCTAAACATTTATCCTCTCATCAGCACATCACTTCACAGTCTCTAGACATAGAAAGGTCAACTATACAGCCATGCCAATCCACCTCCCTCCATCACTCACTTCCTCTTTCCTCCCTCTTCCCCTCCACACACACCCCACCCCCACTACACAACAAGAAGGGCAAAGCCCATATGACTCACATGCTTGACCTTGACCTTTGTATGACCTTGACCTTCAGGTGACCTTCAAGGTCAAGGTCAAACAATTACACCTAGCAATGACATACACTAAGAAATGCTTTACACATTTTTCCTACCAAAATACATGTGGCCTTCACCCAAGGTCAAGGTCATGCAACACAAAGCTGTTCATTCAAGACATAGGAAGCACAATGGTGATTATTGGCACTTTCTACCATGAGATATGGTCACTTTTAGTGGTTCACTACCCAGGCATGAGATCCTGAAATTGTGAAATTAACAGAAAAAATTAGCGGGGGTCTGGGGGTTTTCACAATTTTGACTTTAAAAAAGTCACTCTCCTGACAGCTGTGGCAAGTCCAGAACAACATTTTTGATGAGCAAACACCAGATTATAATTGTTGAAATTCATGGTTTGTATTTGAGGCTCTTAAGTTTCCTTACCATAAAATGTACCTTTACTATAAAAAAATTAATGAATACATAAATAAATAGACAGGTAGTATGTATATTTTATTTATCACACTGTTATGTTTTGTATTGTGATAAGCTCATCTTATTAGCATTTGCATGTGGTGTATAAATTCATGCGATTTATAAATGTAAAGATCAAACACACACAAGACTGAGCCAGCAAAGAGAAGAAAAATAATTAATGTTAAAATGACAGAATAACAATGAAATTTGTTGACACCAAGTTTTATTAGAAATGAAAATGCACACATAGTTCTTTGATCAACAGCAAGTCTAATTTCAATTTCAAATCCAACATGTAAATTGTAAAAGATATAACTCAACATTTATGTGTTATCTTTCAACCTGGACTAGTTGTCAAAACTAAATCGTCAGTATGACTAGGCAAAAGAAGAAAAAAAAGCCAAAAGCAAGAACTGGAGAATACTCAGTTTCTACCTGCCATGAGATTCATCAATAAAATGCTAACTGTATATATCATACCCCTCCATCATTCAACACTACAGTTACCAAACCTTACACATTCTTTATAAATGAAACAACACATTTACTAGATTTCATCTGTGAACATCAAAATGCACAACTCTGATGAAGTCAACACTTTCTTGTAACTGCAGTTGCTAACCCTACACATTCATTTGGGAAATACATGTACACAAAACATGTAAGTTCATTTGACAAATTAAAAACAGTGAAAAATCCCCTCAAACTCTCTTATCCTGCACCACAGTTGCCAAGGCTAATCATTCATTATGGAAATGATCATATGGGTAACATAAATGCAAGAAGACTGTTGTCTTTTTAATCTAGCTAAGGGCTCTTAGACCTCCGCCCAAACTTGATAGGGGGGGGGGGGGGGGGAAGAAAGAGAACGAGCCTCTAAGGGCTCTCTCCGCCCAAACTTGATAGGGGTAGGGGGTGGGGTGGGGGTGGAAGGGGGGGGGGGAAGAACGAGCCTCCAGGAAATCTTTCACCTCGACCCCGGAAACCCCCCCCCCCCTCGTCCGCCCCTGCACACACACACACACACACACACACACACACACACACACACCCGACCCCCTTTTCAAGAAACAAACAAAAACAAAACAAAACTTTTTCTTACCGATGCTCCATAAGACTTCGCAGACGGAGTAGATCGTTGTGCAGCCACCTTCACAACGTGACTTTTGGATGTCAGGTGTTGCACAAAGCCTTTTTTTACCGTTGTTGGCGTAGTTTATCACTTCATCGTTGCACAAACTGCAAACTGCTTTCCCAGCTGAGTTCACTTTGGCGATCGTGTCGCCAACTTTCACCTCAATATCACCAGAAAGGGTAACTTTTTCTTCCATCCATTTTAAACTCCAACAGTTTTTTTACATTTCCTCCTTTGTCTATTTGAAGTATTTCTCTTGCTGTCGCTATCTCACTCGGCTTCAGCTTCCGAAGCCTTTTCGGTTGAAGCAGGCGGCGAGAAAGATGAAGATGGCGATCGCGTCGAGCTGGACGAACGATATCCCCCAACACGGTCATCCTGACCTCAAAGTGTCTCTTATCAACTACACCAGCCTCTGCAGGCAAGCAGCGGACGGCGCGATCTAAACATAGATAACTGATAAGCGACTCGGAGTGACCTCTACCAACTTTCGCGGGCACGTGACGTCACGCCAAAGTGAACTTCGGCTTACAGACACTACGCTTAGCGTCTGCAGGCAAGCATCCAACGGCGTGATCTAAAAATAGATAAGCGAGTGACCTCTACCAACATCTGGTCCGGGGACACGTGACGCCACGCCGGAGTGAACGTCGGCTTACAGACGCTACGCTTATACCTCACCCCCCCCCCCCCCCCCAATTTTCTCAACGGATCTGCGCGAATCACGAGAATGGCCCCTGGAGCTTCAGAATTAACGGATTTCCGTTAATCAACGGAAAAATCTCTTGCCTGCTACCCCATTTTGGTCACATTTCATATGGGTCAAAGTGACCTTGACCTTGATGATATGTGACCAAATGTGTCTCATGATGAAAGTATAACATGTTCCCCACATAATTAAGTTTGAAAGTTATCTTCCATAGTTCAGGGTCAAGGTCACTTTTAAATATGTATACAATCCAACTTTGAAGAGCTCCTGTGACCTTGACCTTGGAGCAAGGTCAACCAAACTGGTATCAAAAGATAGGGCTTACTTTGCCTTATATACCATATATAGGTCAGGTATCCAATCTCAAAAACTTTAGAGAAAATATAGAAAATGTGAAAAATGGCTTTTTTTAGACATAATTTATGGCCCCTGCGACCTTGACCTTGAAGCAAGGTTAAGTCACTATGTATGTTTTTTGACGCCTTGTCATCATACACCATCATGCCAAATTGGGTGTTGATAGACTTAATAGTCTCCAAGAAAAATCCAACGTTAAAGTTTTAAACGGACGCCCGGACGCCCGGACGGACGAAACGGGTGAGTACATAGACTCACTTTTGCTTCGCATGCGAGTCAAAAAAGGGCAATACTTGCCTAGAAAGACAACATTAGCATGAGGATCAATAGCCAGTAAAAGAGGACAAACTTACCATCCACATCATCAGCATTGTCCATCTGCTGCGCCCAATCTAGTTTGACTATGTGGGCAGGACCAGACTGTCCATTGGAGTTGTTCAAAAACTCTGTCAGATTAAGGGTCTTGCCCTTCATCTTCTTCTTTTTTCCACCTGCAAGCAGACAACCAAAGCATAACATTATTAACTGTCCTCAATAAATGAAGTTCACCAGCACCTGCGCTATAAAATTCCTACATCAGTTGTTTGTGTTTAGTTTTTTGGGTTGTTTTGGGGGGTTGTTGGTTTGTTTGTTGTTGGGTTTTTTTTTGGGGGGTTGGGGTTTGTTTTACGGTATGGGATGGGGGGGGGGGGTTGGGGGGAGAGGGGGGTTGTGTGTGTTTGTGGTGGTGGATTTGTTTGGGGTTTTTTTGTTTTCAATGAACCAGATGAGATCACAACCATGGAACACTAATTTTTATTTCTACGTTACTCTCTCAAACCATGTTCTAACTGATGCTTCATGGTGCCTCATTCTGAAGAGATGCTGCAGAAGACTGCAAAGTCTGGCCTGTAATAACAGCAGTGTGAAGGCATTCCAAGCTCCACTCCTTGCCAGTTATACAGTCTGACAGATAACACATATGAGCCATTTTCAAATAGTGCCATGTTAGACAGTACTGCACAAAATTTTGTCAAGTCACTTAAAATGTTATTGTACAACACTGTATTAAATTTTAAGCCATTTCAAAGATCTTATCAGAGATAAATATGACAACTTGCAGTACGTTTGTCACTTGACAATTTTTTTTTTTAATTCTAACTAAGCATAGCTTATCTCCAAATAATCTAATGTTATTTCATGCCTAGCAGTAAGGCTGTTCAATGAACACTATAATACTTACAAACTAAACAAACACATTTTCCTCAAAAAACCTGTTTTGTCTGTATAATAAATTTGATACTTAAGTAAATCTCTAGCAGCAATTTGTCTGCAAAAGAAAGTGAGCTAAACCCTAATTAGAGAGTACTAATCTTAGCATGTTCTTATTGACATTTGGTGTCACACTACTTTGTTTTCAGGGCCCGTATCCAGAACGGCAAGTTATTTTAACCCCGATTTATCTCTAAACTCAGACGATTCCAACTGCCTGTTCAGCTTTCTTGGCTGGAAACCAGTATATATAGCAAAGCGCAACCTAGGATCCTCTGACGAGCATACCTTATCTAACCGATCAAATGATAGGTCGTGACAAATCTTCTGACTAATTGTATTCTTTCTTTATTTTAAAACTTTTGGCCCTGAAAAGGGCCGTTTGTTTCTTGGTCCCGAGCGCTGGCAGTCAGGCATGAACCCCTGGGGTCGTGCCCGGCGGGACTGGATGCTCCAGCAGGTCTGTGGCCAGCGGCTGCGGGTAGCGGCTCCCACTGGTCGCTGTGACGCTCGGGCTATGCCTACTCCCCCTGTGCTGGCCTTCAGGCAGCCCCCCAACCTGAAAAGACTACTGGTCCACAGTAGGCTTTACACCGAGGCACCCGCAGGCAGAGAAGGTATGGGACCATGCAAGAAACCACGATGCGCCACTTGTGCCATTGTCGTGTCAGAGAGCACGGTCACTAGGAATGCCACCGTACACCAGGTCAGAGGCAATTACACCTGCAGCTCCTATGACGTGGTGTATTTGATCAGATGCCGCAGAGGTTGCCCGAATGCGTGGTATGTAGGTGAAACATGCCAGCCACTAAGGCAGCGCATGAACGGGCACAGAGCCACTGTCAGAAATCGGTCACCTCTACCTGTGGCTGAGCATTTCAATTTGCCCGAGCATTCGGCATCAGACATGCTCTTGAGCGTGCTGCAAGGCAATCTGCATGACACCCGACAATGTCGCGTGGCCGAGCAGAAACTCGTGAAGAAATTTAACACCCATCACGCAGGGCTCAACTGCGACCTGGGATTCATGGCACACTACAGATGAGGAAGTTTGACCTCGCAAGTGCCTCCCGTGCTTTCTGCCTGAGAGGTTGGAGTGAACTCCTCTCACCGCCTGCTGGGCATAAATAAACCCCACCCGCTGATCTCTCTACACTACGGCCAGATGAAGGAGATTCCTCCGAAAGCTCGCCAACGATTTTGCCAATGACTTTCTTTACAGGCCAGCCAACGACTATCTGTGCAGGCCACAGGTCTCTTAGCCACTACAGCAGCCACAAGCCGCCGCCGCCTGTGCCACAGCGACCAATAGCAGCCACAGCCGCCGCTGCCTGCGTCACAGCGACCAGTGGGAGCCGCTACCCGCAGCCGCTGGCCACAGACCTGCTGGAGCATCCAGTCCCGCCGGGCACGACCCCAGGGGTTCATGCCTGACTGCCAGCGCTCGGGACCAAGAAACAAACGGCCCTTTTCAGGGCCAAAAGTTTTAAAATAAAGAAAGAATACAATTAGTTGGAAGATTTGTCACGACCTATCATTTGGTACTGTTATCAGTCCGACCCTTGCTAACCCATCCCCCTTTTTTGTGAGTCTAACCGATCAAGATAACCCGGGGTTAGGGGATAAATTGAGTGTTAAAAAGATAAATCGCCGTTCTGGATACAGGCCCTGATAAATAAAGTTACTCCTAGTCCTACACATGTTAACGAGATGAAACAAAACAATGTATTTGTGTAGCATAATGAAGTATCTAATGGTGGTTGGCTTTGTGTTTTCAGCAAAATTTACTAAAATTTGAGAGTAGCCACAGTAATAAGTTAGTGTCACATTGTCATTAATAACATTTTGGTGTTTCGGAAAAGTTTTTAATGGACCAGCTTAACATTTCTTTTAGTCACAACTAGCCTCCCATGCCCACCTCTCAACCCGCCTCCAAAAAAGCTGTGGGTATGGTAACCCATAACCTGAAAGCAAGATTTCATCATTTTGGACTTGCCATCTTTTTTGGCGTAAACTTCTTATCAGTGAAATTGTTTGAATTTATTTGGACATATAGATATAGTCAAATGTTTTAGCCACGAATGGTGGCTGTTCTGTTTTTAAATCGTCATAGTTCCAACTAGCAATGTCACGCTTCTAGCAATGTTTCATAGCTTCAGCATGGCAATGCGAGCAAAGCCTGACCAAACAAAATAAAATATGGGTTGAAGTTGATGCTTTCAGTTTCACCAGTGACCAGATGGAAGAATTCCTTCAGCAACAGCCCCATGTGCTTGAGACCTTACGGATCTGCCTCTGCGCACGCTCAGTTTGTTGTGACCGACTTTGCTCAGCGCTCGCGGCGAGTGTTTTCGCTCTCGGCTTTGTTCCATTCTATTTGTAGTCCATGACCAGAACGGACTTGCTAGTTATGTAGTTCACATTTTCCCCAGCATTCCCATATAAGTTCCATGACCATGCGCTTTGCAAGAGTGGAGCTGTGTGTCTTTGAAAATGTCCTAGAGTATTAATGATCTTGTAGCTGTGTTCAAGTTATTGATAAATCATTTCTTAATATGTTTTAGCAGTTTTGGTTTAATGTATTTCATAAGCGCAGTGAGTCACCGATTTTTCAACTTTGGTAAAAATGGCCCATTCATTCAGTACATCTGTTAAAATCTGCATCTTATCAAATGTAGTCATTCATTTTGTTGAATAATTATATTTATGAGAACCTTGATAGTTATAATTTGTTCTAAGCATGCTCTTGAGTTAATTTTATTTATCAACAGTTTTTTAATTGACTTTCAAATTTGAAATTGATTGACTTGCTCGTCCAAGTTGTGGTCATGTGACATAATTTGCAGCCACTGATTGGTTCATAGTTGTTCCTTTTAGTTGTGATAGAAGAAACTTCAAACGCTCCGAGTGTGATTTTTTTAATAGATGTTTCCTGGATATTGATGGATATTTTCATTTATTATGTTCAAGAAGCTTACTAGCCTGCTACCTTGTTGGCTGTGCCTGTTTTCTTCAATTAACTGACTTTCTGGACTGTTCGGACAGTTGTTCCCAAGTAAACATTTGTCTGAATAAGCACATTTCATAATTAATCATTTAATTAATTGCAGTTTTAAAAGTATATTTAAAGATCTCCAGTTCACTTTGATAAGTCGTTTTTCTGTTTCTAGAGTTAAGAAGCTGTCTGTTGGTGAAATAATGTTTAAATACTTGCATTAATAGAGGTGCTTCTGTTTGAGAATGTTTTTAAAGTGTGATGGCGACATTGATTAATTAATTATTTAAATCAATAAACAAACTTCAAGATTATTAGATTATGCTTGACAATATTTAGATCAATAGTACTAGTACCTTTCCAAAGATCTATATTTTTCATGTAGCCAAAGAAAAGAAAAAACGTTATGCAAGTTTTTGTGGTCTGGTGTAAGTAATTCGGTCACGTATTTTGATGATTTTTCTATAATAGTCTTATGACGTTATGTAGTAAGACAAAAGGCCGAATTTTATTCCATTAAAAAATAACTTCTGAACAAATCGACCTACATCATTCATTCTCATACCATTGGAAAGGTCTTTTCATGCTCTGTTCAATGATACTTAATAGCAATTTTATTATAATCTTTCTTCTTATTTTCACACATGCCTACTTACTGGTAGAGAAGTTAATTCCTTTCTAAAATCAGGAAAAGGTCAAAAAATCAGATCCCAGAGAGTACTAATTCTTCGTCTTTGTTTACGAACGACCATGTGGCATGAACTGATGTAGAGATACCAATAGGAATCAGTCACGTGGACAGCAAGTAGCAGAGCCTCCGACTTGATTAAATTTAGCTATCATGCTATGGTCGAACAGCCGTGTTTCATGACGTAATGTTTCTATTACGGTAAACACTTTTTGCCTATACTACATGTAAAAGCATTCGTGTAAAATTCACTAACCCTACATTCCCTTAAACAAGTCCACTGCTGAGTTCCACACTCTTTCCAGCAGGAAACATGCCGCCGTGACCATGTAACAAGCATGGTCCACGATGGTGCAATATCAAGAATATCAAAATGACAGATTTCCTTGTAACTATATTAAAAAATTATTATATATTAACTAAAGCTTCCTTAAATAAGTACGTCTGTTAAACATCCATGAGAAATCAACCAAAAAAGCAAAAAATATTTCGATCTGACGGGGTTCCCTACTCACTTACCGGAAGCCATCTTGAAATTTCATAGTACGGGGTCGGAAGAAAGAATATAATGAAAATAAAATACGCTAAAACTTAGTCTAAAATATTTCAATTTATTTTTCCCGCAAAATGTATTACAAATGTATTTATTTTTCTTTCAAAAAAATTTCTATATGACTATGACTGCAGAATAGTCGTTTGTCTCTGTTATGTGTGCCGACAGGTCTTTGGTGCCGACACGCACTCGAACTTTAGTCCAAAATGGTTTGTATTTAATCATCATGTTCCGTCATAACTCATTGTTTTCAAATATATGAAGGCGTAATAATGCTGGTGATTTTGATGTTTGTTAAATCAGTGGTTTTTTCAGCCTCTTGATTTTCGTATAAACAAGCTTGGAAAGAGTGGATCACTGGATGGCTTGCATTTCCTATAAATAATCTGCAATGGGAAATTAATGGGACCCGCATATTTGTGAAGGAAAGAAAGACCCACCGACGTGTATATTTTCTATGCCCCATATAAACATGCATATTAGATAAAATTGCGAAACTTCTCATATCGGAGATGTGTTTGAAACACCATCTTCTCAATTGTAGTGCGGTTTGGATAATGCCAAGGAAACGAAAACAAAGGTGGAAAGAACTTAAGTAAACTAGGAAGAATCCTTATAGCAGCCTAAAAACTTAAATTCCTTCATATGAAGAATTCTACTGTGAAAGAACTCCAAAATGTGTGTGTGTGTGCATTTTGAAGTGGTATAGTCTGCATAACTATTTAAAGCAAACTTCCCACAGAACACTTTCTAGGGCTAAGGATGATTGTACTGGATTAAATTTTCTGATTAGTTGAAAGAAAAAGAATAGTTGTAATTGGAGAGAGATAAAGCCTATCCATGCACTGGATATGTTCCCCTAGCTGAGCTACCACCAAGTCACGACTGCTTCACTACTAAGTTATTATTTCATGGAAGGGATTCATCATGCTTTGGCATATCGGGGGGCTAGAACAATGGAACTTGTGGTCTGGGAACCAGTTTTCAAAAAAAGGGAGTCTCCCTAAGTCCCTTGTCTAGAGGCCCTCCCAGCTTCGCCAGGAAAGTAGAACTAGACTGGGACATGAGTTTCCAACACCGTATTTTTTCTTGACTAGACAGTTCCTATAGCAATCACTCATGCTTCATAGGCTGGGCCTTGTCACAGCTTCTACAGCCTCCCAAACACTCTAGGCTCCCAGTGCTCTCACACTCGCATTCATACTGTTTAAAATACCTTGCATTACCAATTCTATAACCATTTAGGTGACTCCTGCACTGAAACAAGAAATGTCCAACTGCTGTACTGCCAATCCACATTCAACATCAATATGCATGAATACAGAGCAAGCAATAATGAATAAACGTTGCAACATCCAAAACAGTCATGATTGAACAAGCAGTCATGCTCACAGTCCTGGTGGTCCATGTGAGGAAAAGAGGAGCAAGTTGCTACAAGGGCTCGAGGTCTTTCTTCATAACACTTGCCTCCAAATGGTGTGGTCCCCTGTGGGTTCGGGGTAAGAATTGACCCACCACGTCTCCCTACGCGATTTGTAAGAGGCGAATAACTAGGGACACCGTGACTTGATTATCCTTTACTCCAAACTGTTCTAAAGATTTTCGGGCTTAATGGCCTTACAGGCTGATAGGCCGTAAAACACCATCAATCCAATCCAATCCAAACGCTGTGGTAGATTTCCAGCATTAGGTGGAATTGGTATTCCTGCAGCCTTTGCCTCTCTGAAGCCCATTCTAGTTTCAACTCCTCTGCCTCAATCCTTCATGCAGTAATGTTGTGTATCATTTGGTTTGTGTGTGTGTGTGTGTGTGCGTTGTTTTTGTTTCAATTACACATAGTGCCTTGTTTGCTGCAGACAACACAACTCGGCATCAATGAGCATCACCAGAACCAGGTGATCAACTACATCCGATTTGCTCGATACCAGCGCAGTCTACGCTTGCGCGCTGTGGATGGCTGCTTTGAAGACCTCAAGGCCAGCAGGTGAGGATGTTCTGTAACAAATGTTTTTTTGCCAGTGTGAATGTTCTGTATGGAATGAGGTAGTGCCACTAGTAACTGCTGACTTGTGTACCCATTTTTTCAAGTTTTGTGTGTAGTTGTTGGATGCCAGTAATGGTGTGATGAGGCACAAAAACAGTGGTGGTTACAGTAATCTGACCAACACTTGAAATCTTTTCTGCTGACCCTAAACTTTTTTCTAATTATGAAGAACAAAAAGAAAAGAAAGATATTGATAGTAAACAATAATGTGCTGTCCCATCTTCCCTGCCCTATGAGTACTCTGGGAATCCGTTATTTAAGTTCCAAAAGTGTTATCAGTTAAAAAAGTAGGTTTGTGTTCATTCTGGCTTCTTCTATGAAAAGAAAAAAAGTTCAGGCTGACCTACCAATACCCTTGTTTTAATGTGTTACCGTAGTAACCATGGAATGAACTGGATGGAGGCCCCAAGTGTGTGCCCATTTACCACTCAAAATGTCAGAAATGCCAAAGGGTTATTCCTGCCAATATCTATTATTCTGCTTGGTGCAGATATATATACATGCTGGTGAAGGTTTTTAAAATCTGCTGTGTGTTGTGTTTCTCTTCTTCATGATAAAACCAATGGAGGATATCTTCAGGTTAGAGGTATGTTTATTTTGTATATGTATGTATATATGTTACGCGCTTAGAACCTCGGGAAAGGCGCTTTATAAGTATAATAAATTATTATTATTATTATTATTATTATTATTATTATAGAGACGACGCCAGGAAGGGGCGGTGTGAAACCTCTTTGTGTGATTCAGTCTAACAAGGAATACATTCAGAGAAGAGGGAAAGTGTACTGTGTATTACATGCATTATGCTGCTGTCCTGTGTTTTTCAGGCTGATTGAGGAAACGTTCACACTAGATGAGGTGACAGAGATGCTGGATGGCCTGCTGACAGTAGTTCGAAGTGAGGTGGAGTCGGAGCTCATCAACACAGCTCACACAAATGTGCTACTGATGCGTCAGGTGTTCCAGCAGGCCGAGAAGTGGCATCTCAAGATGCAGGCTGACATTTCAGAGCTGGAAAACAGGTACTGACTTGATGACTCCAATCATTAAGGCCATGTTCAGAAGTGAACATTTCCTGCTTAGTTATTGATGACTACCTGAAGATTACTGATCTGGCAAATTATACTAACGTAACTAAGTAAATATGCACACTTGGTAGGGATGGATGGATGAATGGATGGAGTTAAACCGTCTATCAGCCTTTGTAGACTATGTAAGGTCATTTATTGAGCATGTAAATCGCTGAGTAGGCGCAAATCAAGTAGCGATTTCCCTATTTATTCACCTATTCCAAATCACATAGGGAGGCATGGTGGGTCTATTCTCACCCCCAACCCACAGGAGGTCTCTTGATAGGGAACAGCCATAAATGGGAGTGCCACTGGATAAGGACCTGCTCTTGTTAGTGGATGTTTCTGAACTAGGAACAGATGCTATCTGTGCTGTCAGACTTGGAGAACAAGTGGCAAAAACTCCAAGCTGATCCTCTTCCAGGGATGGACTTCCTGTTTACTTTGAGGATTGTTGCAAGCCGGACCAGCTCGTTTTATTGAAAGGTCAAAGGTCTAGGGGAATTCACTCGATCCACTTGTGACACTCTCTCACACAGTCATTCCATCAAAGACAAACACGAGACAGAAAGATGGTGAGGTCATGGGTCAAATTGTCAAAATCTTTTAATTACCATGCCAGGGTGATGGAGGAATGAATCAACGTTAACGCGAGGGATAAATCAAGCAACGGCAACAATATTCATAATCATATAATAGAATGAATGGCCTATCAGCTGATTAAAGGTAACTTATCTGACAGTTCTTCACTCTTGTCTCAGCTGCTGCTCTTGAACGAGCTGCGTGTCAATCGTGTTTCAACCGCTCAGACGTCTCATGAGGGCTCATGTCCTTGGGAATCTTCGTCTCAGCGGTTCTTGATGCACTGGAGAGAAAAAAAGGGGGAAGGGGAAGCAATTGTATTCGATCACAAACACAACCATAGCAAACCAATTTGTATTCTTTCAAAGAGGCTTCTGCCTTTTCTCTCAGTCATCGGTATTCGTTCTGTACGCAAGCGCGTCTTCACCAGGAGATGGACACAGGCGTTGCAAGTGTGTCTTCACCTGGAGAGATGGACACGGGCGTTGCAGGTGTGTCTTCACCTGGAGAGATGGACACGGGCGTTGCAAGCGTGTCTTCACTCGGAGATGGACACGGGCATTTGCAAGCTTGGTATCTCCTCTCAACGTGGAGTGCAGGCAGGAAGGATGGCGTAATATCTTGGCGCAGAGAGTGACGCAACCATCGGCATCTCATCTGGAGTGATGAGGAATGCTGCTACTTCTGGCGCGGAGAGTGACGCAATCCTCAGGGCGGCGTTAGGTCTTGATGTTAGTCGCCGGCACTGGCGCTGGTATTTAGGCATATTTATACTTTCTGCACGGACGAGTGAACTCGGTCATTTTTCCAGCCAATCGCAGGACCCCCATAAAAGACAAGACCCCTCCCTCGCCAAGTCTCCAGTAGCATTCTTCCTTCCAACCAATGGAAAACACTTTCCTGCGAACACGGGCATGGAAACTTTCGACTAAGCTACGGCTGGCGGAGCCATGATGATATTTGCTATCATCTAAGGCCGGCAGAGCCATAATAAGTAAATAACTTAATCCAAAGCGGGAAGGGGGGTGATCTCGCCACAGGATGAAGGTGGAAGATCAAAAATGATTAGCAGACATTAAGTGGCAGAGAGTTTATAAATAGATGATTGTAAACTTTGATCTTACCTGATGGGAGTGGGGTGGAATCGGAAAAATTACAGTATTACAAAGTCAGATGCAAACACTGCACTTCTAAGGATGAGAATTTTGCTGATGGGTCATAAGAGATAACAAGTATCCATTTATATTTATGTTTACCTGGAGACTATCCCAAGAAGAAAACCAGAGCATTTGGTTGTTGTTTTTTTAGGAGGTATCTCGAATACAGATGCTTTATTCATCGTCTTTAAGAAAGTTTTTTTTTCTTATTTAGCAAATTTGAGATAAACAGGTGTTATGAAGGAGTATATTCATAAAGAAAATGCTTAAATGATTAGTTTGTGTTGAATGAAACATGAACAGAATTAAATAATAGACTTATTTAAAGGACAGAGAAAAACAAACCTGCTATTCACAGAACCCATCTCTAAGTTTTCCACGCCCCTTCCCAACCCAACCCCATCCATCCTCCTTCTTCCCTTTGCACGTGTTGCTGATCATTTATGTAAATAATTAAACAATGAGCTGTATTGTTTCAGAAATTTAATCCTTTGTTATTTAAAAGTGTTATTGAGTCTGGGACTCAGACCAGAGACAATTGTCTCTCAATAACAAGATATCTGCCTTCTTTGAT
The DNA here is from genome assembly GCA_034096865.1 of Theodoxus fluviatilis. Taxonomy (NCBI): domain Eukaryota; kingdom Metazoa; phylum Mollusca; class Gastropoda; order Cycloneritida; family Neritidae; genus Theodoxus; species Theodoxus fluviatilis. The sequence continues at coordinate 67,486 of JAWQFJ010002408.1, forward strand.
CAACTCCACAGACAGCTGATGGCCTTGGTGACCAATTTGCAATCTTTTTTTCTTCAGATATTGCACTTCAAATAAGTCTAGCAGAACAGATGAGAATCATCTTGAATATTTCCACTTTAAGAAAGACTCACGAATCATCTGTGAGAATTAAGTTCAAGAATAGAATTGTAAAAGTGGTGCATGTACCTGCAAGAAAAGTATCTTTTGCACTTCACTCTGGTCTACTTGACAGAGAGCTCCTGGAACAGATCAAGGAGTTTGAGGAGCAGGAGTTTGCCGGTGCCAAGCGCGACACCGAGTTTATGCCCAAGAAACTGCAACCCCTCAACGAGACTGGTGGGACCTTGCTTCTGCAAATGGTGAGATTTGTACGCTGCCACTGGTGCTGAGGTGTGAAAAATGAGGATGAAGTGTGGTGGTGTTCTAACAAGCCAGTCATCAGCTGGAATCTACCATTGTGAAGCTGAAAGAGCCTCTGTATTTGCTGTTCAGGACACTGAAGCCAAGTGCAAGAGTTCTCGTGAGCTTGCAGATTAGACAGACGTATATGCTGTGACATGTATATTAAGCTTTTCAAGTGCATTATCTTTTTGTTTAAATGGAAGACAAAAGTTGGTACTCTGTTGTTGTTGTTTTTTTTATAATACTATCGTATAACCTTGTTGTGATAAAATGCTAAATTATCTTTAATGCTTTCCAAGATTGCTTTAGTTTGAGCCATCAACATTGGCATCTCATTACTTTTATGAACAAATGCCCAATATACCTACCATCTTGTTGCATGATTGTATAAATCCAATACCTTTCAGTTTAATGATTATTTCATGATTGTGCCAGTTTATTTGTGTTTACAGCGCATTGATGAACTACAGCAAGAAACTGATGAACTCAAGAGGCAGTTAGGCTGGTCCGAGGCACAGGTACATGCCAATGCTCATGTTAGAAGTAGTAATGCTCGTCCTTTACTTAGAACTGTTCTTTTTTGCAGTTCCTCCTTCAGTGTCCTCAGATGCTGCCTTCTCTCCTACCCCACTTCTTTCACCTCCTTCAGTGTCCTCAGATGCTGCCTTCTCTCCTTCCCCACTTCTTTCACCTCCTTCAGTGTCCTCAGATGCTGCCTTCTCTCCTACCCCACTTCTTTCACCTCCTTCAGTGTCCTCAGATGCTGCCTTCTCTCCTACCCCACTTCTTTCACCTCCTTCAGTGTCCTCAGATGCTGCCTTCTCTCCTACCCCACTTCTTTCACCTCCTTCAGTGTCCTCAGATGCTGCCTTCTCTCCTACCCCACTTCTTTCACCTCCTTCAGTGTCCTCAGATGCTGCCTTCTCTCCTACCCCACTTCTTTCACCTCCTTCAGTGTCCTCAGATGCTGCCTTCTCTCCTACCCCACTTCTTTCACCTCCTTCAGTGTCCTCAGATGCTGCCTTCTCTCCTACCCCACTTCTTTCACCTCCTTCAGTGTCCTCAGATGCTGCCTTCTCTCCTACCCCACTTCTTTCACCTCCTTCAGTGTCCTCAGATGCTGCCTTCTCTCCTACCCCACTTCTTTCACCTCCTTCAGTGTCCTCAGATGCTGCCTTCTCTCCTGCCCCACTTCTTTCACCTCCTTCAGTGTCCTCAGATGCTGCCTTCTCTCCTGCCCCACTTCTTTCACCTCCTTCAGTGTCCTCAGATGCTGCCTTCTCTCCTGCCCCACTTCTTTCACCTCCTTCAGTGTCCTCAGATGCTGCCTTCTCTCCTACCCCACTTCTTTCACCTCCTTCAGCTCTCTCCATCTCTTTTGGCATCTTCCTTGTTCTCACCTCTTTCATATGATTCCTTCTTTCCAAATCTTATTTCTTCCTTTCTTTTCTCCTTTTTGAAGTGTTTGTTGTGGCTTATCAAAGTGATTTGCAAAGATGATTTCTATCAGACTTTTGAAGGAATGGCACATGCACACACACACACACACACACACACACACACACACACACACACATATGCATGGCATGCGCACACACTGGTTTCAAGCAAGTTACCCTCCTGAAGTGATCACCACCTGAAGGCCTTATAGCATGAAACAGGCAAGGGGAACTCACTATGTGAATAAACAACATCAGTCTTTGAGTGATCTCTTCCTCATTGTTTGACGTCTTTGTGCAGATTGCTTCCTCCAGGAAGCAGGAGAAGATGCTGGAGGAGGACCTTGCCAAGGCGCGGGCCTTGGGGCTCAGTGTCGGCCAGGTAGGACCACTCTCCCCTTCCTTGCTTGCATGATGGGCGTGGCAGCTCTGATGGCCAGGTAGGACCACTCTCCCCTTCCTTGCTTGCATGATGGGCGTGGCAGCTCTGATGGCCAGGTAGGACCACTCTCCCCTTCCTTGCTTGCATGATGGTCGTGGCAGCTCTGATGGCCAGGTAGGACCAAACTCCCCTTCCTTGCTTGCATGATGGGCGTGGCAGCTCTGATGGCCAGGTAGGACCAAACTCCCCTTCCTTGCTTGCATGATGGGCGTGGCAGCTCTGATGGCCAGGTAGGACTTAACTCCCCTTCCTTGCTTGCATGATGGGCGTGGCAGCTCTGATGGCCAGGTAGGACCAAACTCCCCTTCCTTGCTTGCATGATGGTCGTGGCAGCTCTGATGGCCAGGTAGGACCACTCTCCCCTTCCTTGCTTGCATGATGGGCGTGGCAGCTCTGATGGCCAGGTAGGACCACTCTCCCCTTCCTTGCTTGCATGATGGGCGTGGCAGCTCTGATGGCCAGGTAGGACCACTCTCCCCTTCCTTGCTTGCATGATGGGCGTGGCAGCTCTGATGGCCAGGTAGGACCACTCTCCCCTTCCTTGCTTGCATGATGGGCGTGGCAGCTCTGATGGCCAGGTAGGACTTAACTCCCCTTCCTTGCTTGCATGATGGTCGTGGCAGCTCTGATGGCCAGGTAGGACTTAACTCCCCTTCCTTGCTTGCATGATGGGCGTGGCAGCTCTGATGGCCAGGTAGGACCACTCTCCCCTTCCTTGCTTGCATGATGGGCGTGGCAGCTCTGATGGCCAGGTAGGACCACTCTCCCCTTCCTTGCTTGCATGATGGTGAGGGTTTTGAACCACTGTGGGTGTTTGTTGTGATCTTTGCCTGGAAAGGACTCTCCTTTATTGATTTGGTGAATGAGGCAGTTTTGATTAGACTACTGATATTTGCATTGATTTATGATGTCCTAAAACACTGTATTTTCCCTTTTCTCCATACCCATATCCCCTGGAGCCACCCAGCGAAGCTGTGGGCTGGCTTTGCAATTCTCCTACTACATCTCATTGTTTCAAACTTGACAAGTTAGGCAAGCAGAGCTGGCAGCTTTGCCCCCAAAGTCTTCATCTGACTGCTGATTTTAGCACAGTGAGTCTGATGACGGAAACTTGGGGAGCAGCTGGTTAGCTGCCAGCTAGATTGTGCTGGGAAAGGTTACATGGAAGGAGCTCACTTGCAGCTGAGAGTTGGCAGCAGTTTTGATTAAAATTGTTTACTGACAAAGAGAGACTGCCCTTTAGCCAAAGCTGCCGGATACCTCCTTATCAGCTGCTCTGCTGAGGTTCCTGAGTACTGAGATAATGATCCTGTAGCACTTGAAACAGCCTACCCGAAGCAGTACATGTGAGGACATGGGCATGTGTGTATAACGGAGAGAGGCCCATTAGATTTAGATCAAGAACCTATCCTATGACCTTCAAGTCAAAACTGGATTCCTCTGTAGACCACTCCCACTGGGCCTGACTTTTTCCTTTTTTTTAGGAGACCAGATTGAAACTGCCTGTTTGTGTGTAAAAATTGTAATGTATACAGTAGATTCTTCTGAACATTTCTCTCTCACTGAAAAATGCTTTTTTTAATGTAAATAGTGCTCATAGGAAGGATGGAACAGTAGGCAGTTTGTTGTTTAACTTCAAATTCTTCATTTAATTTTTTCTCAATTGGAAAAAAAGTTTAGGGTCGACAGGAAAAAAAAGGGTTGACTAGGTTACAGTGACTACAACTAATTTTATTGTTTTTAATGTGTCTTGGTAACTTAGAAGCAGCTAGGGGTGTGTTCCAAATATTTTCCAATGGACTGCTTATGTTAAGCAAGTGGAGTGTAATGGTTTGTGCTTGATTGGCTTGCCCAACGTCAATAGCTACAACAACAAACTGTATTTGTGTGGACCAGAATGCCAGCAATTGCTCCTGCTGAACACAGCACCCTGGGCTTGAAATGCATATTTTGTTAACTAGTGCAAGGCAAAATGTAATATGGTTGTTCATGGAATCTGATACCACACATGCTGGAATAAATTATTCTCACATGTGGTTGCTGTCAAATGAGAAGTGTATATGCACTACGCCATCCCGCCATTGTGAGACGCGGGATGGTAGTTGTAATGTCAGTATTCTTTCACTCATGGCTAGAGCTGTTGGCTTGCATTCATGAAGTCTACGTGATAATCAGAAAGGAGCAGGCAGCCTTTGCTTCGTCGTGCACACATCCACCTTCAAATGTCTACATCAAGAACTCAGCATGTAGTTACTTTGTCAGAAGCCTTATTTTTTTTAATGAATCTGAAGTATTTTGTAGTGGTATAATTTTTTAATGTATGGAATTTCACTTTTTTGTGGATTGTGTTGATTCAAGTGCCAATGAGCTGGTCAACAAAGACTAAAGTCTTGTTGTGGAATTTTAAAATGTACATGTATATGACCACATTTGTTATCGTGTAAAGGATAAAGCAATGCAACAAAGATGTGTGATGGAGATTTTGCTTCATTTCAGGGGTCAGAAGGGAACGTGGAGTTGCTGAGGAAGCAGCTGGCCAACACCCAGGCCTCTTTGGAGCAGGTGAGTCATTTGCTTACATTGGTGGTAGCTGCTGTGTGGTAATGTGTCTCCAATGGGCCCCACCTGCTGCTTGATAAATTAGTCTTGACTGAATAGCTTATCATTGGAAACTAATGTTTCATGAAGGAAAAGTGACAAGGGCCTGTGTACTACAAAAGTGCCTTGCCTTGTCATTATATGTGTAATCATTTTGACTTAATATTGTAAAGAATGTTATTGTTTCTTGTGAGTTTACAGTTTACAGTTTTTGACTAGACTATTTAGATGAATGGATGGCCTTGGGTGCCTCAGTCAAAAACTCTAAATCGCTTTCTGAAGTTTGGCACTGGTTCAAAGGAAAAGAGATATATTGGCTCTTGTTGTATACTTGAAAAGATGGTGTGGGCTGTTTGTTTGTTTTTTTGTTGAGGGTGTTTGGTGTGTGTGTGTGTGTGTGTGTGTGTGTGTGTGTGTGTGTGTGTGTGTGTGTGTGTGTGTGTGTGTGTGAGGTGGTGGTGATGTTCATGAAACTGAACTTAATTGCATGTGATTGCTTATTTTATGTGCATTTTTTGTGTTGAATGTATGAAGGCATTTAGTGATTTTTCCAAATATCAAATAGCTGTCTGCCAATACTTGAATTTCACAGGAAGCCTTGAGTTTTATCCACAGCTCCTGATGGGATTAAGTGCTGTACTTGTAACAACGTAACACCTGATATTAGATTTGTAGCCAAGCTGTTAGCTTGCCAGGGAGTTGAAGGCATTCAGGAACTTGTACTGTTGTTGGATTGAGTATTAACAGTAGCATATAATTTTACTTCCTCTTTTTGACTCACATGCGAAGCAAAAGTGAGTCTATGTACTGAGCCGTGTCGTCCGTCCGTCCGGGCGTCCGGGCGTCCGTCCGGGCGTCCGTAAAAAACTTAAACGTTGGATTTTTCTCGGAGACTATTAAGTCTATCAACACCAAATGTGGCATGATGGTGTATGATGACAAGGCCTCAAAAAACATACATAGTGACTTGACCTTGCTTCAAGGTCAAGGTCACAGGAGCCATAAATGTGGTCTCAAAAACAGTCATTTTTCACATTTTCCCAATTTTCTCCCACGTTATTGAGAATGGCGACCTTAGCTACAAGTGGTATATAGGTCAAAGCAAGCCCTATCTTTTGATACCAGTTTGGTTGACCTTGCTTCAAGGTCAAGGTCACAGGAGCTCTTCAAAGTTGGATTGTATACATATTTTGAAGTGACCTTGACCCTGAACTATGGAAGATAACTGTTTCAAACTTAATAATTATGTGGGGCACATGTTATACTTTCATCATGAGACACATTTGGTCACATATCATCAAGGTCAAGGTCACTTTGACCCTTATGAAATGTGACCAAAATGGGGTAGTGAACCACTAAAAGTGACTATATCTCATGGTAGAAAGTGCCAATAAGCACCATTGTGCTTCCTATGTCTTGAATTAACAGCTTTGTGTTGCATGACCTTGGATGACCTTGACCTTGGGTCAAGGTCACATGTATTTTGGTAGGAAAAATGTGTAAAGCATTTCTTTGTGTATGATGTCATTGGTAGGTTTAGTTGTTTGACCTTGACCTTGAAGGTCACCTGAAGGTCAAGGTCATATAAAGGTCAAGGTCAAGCATGTGAGTCGTATGGGCTTTGCCCTTCTTGTCTCAACGTAGTCCTCTATTCGTGCGGTGCCTAGTGGCTCCTTCTTCTCTTTTGATGTTGCAATTGCCATGATTATGGCAGGAATTGCATCTATATATGGCTCATCACTTCCTATTGATGCCATTTCTGATGCCATTTCATCAAACAAAACACGTACTACTGCTTCACGTGGCGAAAGAGCGTTCATATTCGCCATCTTAGCATTTACCCAAGCAGCGCATAAGAGTTACATCCCTTCAACAAGTGAAGCGCTTCACTGATGTTGGTGTTCACGAGTGGCAAAGAGCGCTTAATTGCCAACATGCATCGCTCACGCGGTATGTGCAAAGACCCTCTACAATGTCTTTGGTATGTGGAAGATTGTCTCCCTTGACTCGAGCGTCACGGTTGCCGCTTGGGGCGTCTCGGTCGGCTCCGTCATCATGTTTTATATAGGCCGAGTGCCGGATGAACCATCTTATTGTAGAGGGTCTTTGGTTACAGTAACATGGGGGAGGGGAAAGGATCTGTAGGTTGACCTGATCTTTTTATATAAATAGTTTTGTTTTAGAAGAGGCTAGAATAAATGTAAATAATTTCTCTTTCGCTGAAAGCACTTAAAAATATATAAATTAGGGATACTTCAAGTGCTTACACAGTTTTGGGTAGGGAAGATGGGATGGCATTTGCTGTTTACCGTCAATTTCTCTTTTTTTGACTCACATGCGAAGCAAAAGTGAGTCTATGTACTCAGCCGTGTCGTCCGTCCGTCCGTCCGTCTGTCCGTCCGTCCGGGCGTAAAAAACTTAAAACGTTGGATTTTTCTCGGAGACTATTAAGTCTATCAACACCAAATGTGGTATGATGGTGTATGATGACAAGGCCTCAAAAAACATACATAGTGACTTGACCTTGCTTCAAGGTCAAGGTCGCAGGGGCCATAAATGTTGTCTAAAAAAGTCATTTTTCACATTTTCTCAATTTTCTCTGAAGTTTTTGAGATTGGATACCTGACCTATATATGGTATATAGGGCAAAGTAATCCCTATCTTTTGATACCAGTTTGGTTGACCTTGCTTCAAGGTCAAGGTCACAGGAGCTCTTCAAAGTTGGATTGTATACATATTTTGAAGTGACCCTGATCCTGAACTATGGAAGATAACTGTTTCAAACTTAATAATTATGTGGGGCACATGTTATACTTTCATCATGAGACACATTTGGTCACATATCATCAAGGTCAAGGTCACTTTGACCCTTATGAAATGTGACCAAAATGGGGTAGTGAACCACTAAAAGTGACCATATCTCATGGTAGAAAGTGCCAATAATCACCATTGTGCTTCCTATGTCTTGAATTAACAGCTTTGTGTTGCATGACCTTGGATGACCTTGACCTTGGGTCAAGGTCACATGTATTTTGGTAGGAAAAATGTGTAAAGCATTTCTTTGTGTATGATGTCATTGGTAGGTTTAGAAGTTTGACCTTGACCTTGAATGTCACCTGAAGGTCAAGGTCATATAAAGGTCAAGGTCAACCATGTGAGTCGTATGGGCTTTGCCCTTCTTGTTAAAAATATAGATATTAATGCTAATTAATATTGCTTTGATCTGATGACCAGAGGATAAAAGATCAGTGGCTTTAGAGCATCTAAGATTGGGTGATGTCAAGTTGGGATGTGAAACATGGCCTGTGTGCTTTGCTGTGTACAGTCCCAGAAGGTGAACCAGCAGTCGTCCAGGTCTATGGAGGGCGACCTTGTGAGCACCAAGCACGAGTTGCTCAGGATTCGGGAGATGCTGGAGTTGGCTGAGAAGGTAAGAGTGTTTGGCTGCCAGCTGCTGGTGATGCCATTCAGTAGAGGGATATATACTTATTTGAGTTTCACTCTTCCCCAATTACCCCTTTTCTTTTTTTCTTTGTGTGTGTGTGTGTGTGTAAAATGTGACCACTTCTGTCTTGTCTGCCACTACAACACTGCTGAAATTGCCCCATTTGTACTTCATAGTGTGGCTGCACAGACAGGTTTGGAGTAAACTTTCTTAACTCAATGACGACGCACCGCATCATATGATTCGGTGAGGTGAGCAGCGGTTGACGACGCACCGCATCATATGATGTGGTGCTTATGTAAATTTCTTGTGCTTGTTGTGAGGGGCTCTTAACCAATCGAGGTAGTCTAGTTCTCTTATAAGATAGTGAGGAACATTGTAGATCGGCTGTGTCTCTGAATTTGAAGAGGATAAGGCTCTACCAGACTTTGTTTACACATGTGGCATGGGGGCGATTTCAACGCTATATCGCAATGGCGTCGCAGCAGGACGATGATTAGGATTTTGTTGAAATCGCAATGGAAGAAGGATCAGATGAGGAGGACGATGTGCTCCTTTATTCCGAAGAGGACAAAGATGGAATAGATGCAGTTTTAGAGGAGCAGATCCTAGATATAGTGCAGGAACTGCTGACTGAAGAAGAGGAATCGGAAACTGATCCGTACATGTTGTCAGCTGAGCAAGTCCACCTCCCTCCAGCTGAACTACAAACAGTCACGCCAGACGATACCCTTCTTTGTTGCAATACTATATTCAAAGTAAAAATAATGAGAGAATGACATTGATCTACAAGGATAAAGGAGACAAAGAGCTTTCTAATGATGGCAACAGTTTTTCCATTGCTTGATTAGTATTTTTTCAGCAATTTATGTAAAAATGCCCAGAAACATGCGTCTCCAGTCAATACGAGCTAAAAATAGTGCAGTCTTCAATGAGTTAAAATATTTCATCCAGACAGGACTTAGCTGGAAGGCTTACATCTTTTCCAAACATTTAGTCTAACAACTGATATGAAGACTTTTGCCAAACATACAGTTACTACTAAAGTTCCAATGTTTCTTTACTGTAACAACTAACATTGATGTAATACAGATTTTTCTCCTCTTATGACAAACTTTCAAATTGTCTTAAAAATGTATACCCTCCCTCCCTCTCCAATTGCCTTGACAGGTTTGTTTTTTGTATTTCTTTCTTTCTGTTTCCACATCAACACACTTAACCCTAACAAAAACCTGCCTGCCGTTACTTATTTTTCCGGAGTTTTACGGATTTTAGACCTCTAATACAGAAATTCGCGGAGGCCTAAAAAATATGGATTTTGACACCATTTGCTATTTAAAAAGTATGTGTCTCTGTATTTAAGCATTTCGATAACGAAGCACTGAGAACAGGCGTAACAGAGTTTACCGGCCATTGTTTGTTTTGATTTTTGGCGGGGACGAATGAACGAAAAGTGGGCTGCAGTTGGGAAGATGGAGTCGTACAAAGAGCTGTCTGCTGTGATGGGGGGAATTTTGACAATCCCCCATTCAAGCGCTCATTGTGAGCGAGTGTTTTCCTGCGTAAGGAAGAACCGTACAAATCAGCGATCCAGTTTAGGTAACAATACATCTGAGAGTTTGCTGGTCCTCAAGTCCAAACCTGCTGCTACAGTGTACACCAGTGAAAAACTAGACCAACTCAAGAGCTGCTATAACCAGCAGCTGAAAGAAACCAGTGCTAATTGACCGGGGCTGACACCAGCTGTCCTCGATGTAGCGGGATAGCGGCTGAAAGTTACGCAGTGATTTGCATTTTCATTTCTGAGGTGAATGTTTAGTTCTGGTAGTCGTCAGTCATTTTCAGTTATTTCAAAATGCAGTGAATATGTACAATGGTCAAATTCCTCCTTACATTGATATGACAAGTATGTGAAAAATATGAATTTTGGTCCCGGAATACAGACTATACCACATTTTGCCAGTCAGAATACAGAAACTTAAAATCTGGGGTAGGCACGTCTGCTAACAGGTCATCAGCATGCTTCTGGTGTTTCAAATTGCAACAAGATTTTCAACACAAGTTCTTGTTTGCTTTTGTTCCAGAAATTAATAGGATCACTTTTGTATTGCGATGAGTGCACACAAAGGGGCAAATAAGTAGATTTGCAACTTTCCAAAACAATTGACATGACAGGGTCAACTATTTTTGTTCTTCCAGTATAGGAGTTCAGGAGGCTTAGAGTAGAGTTCTGATGATGAACTGTTATCAAGTTATACCACCTCTATACTATCTCCCTCTAAAACTTTGCACATTTGATAAAGGAATACAATCCTTAATGCTATGCTGCTGCCAAGCACTGGTGGTTTGTGTGTGTGCATGCGTGTGTTTGTGCGTGTGTGAGTTTAAGATATTTTAAACATATACACAAGTTTTTGTATTTGATAAATGAATTTGAAATCAAATACCAAGTTGAATGTATGAGAAATTTCATACTAAGAACCAAATTGTTTCTTTTGTCAAATATCTCAGCAAAGAGGAAAACTTTCACTCTGAAGTAAAAATGTTCAGTGATGAATGTACTGCAAAACTTTCTCTAGAGTGAAAAAAGGAGTATATCTGGTTTGTCATTGTTGAAGTTCATTGGAATCTATTGAAGCACTGATCTAAATGTGAAAGAATTTATTAAATTTCTAGAGTGTATGATAATATTCTTCAACAGAAATTGGCCGAGTGAACTGAATGAGTCTCTTTTCAGTGGAGACCACTGAACATCATTAACTTTGTTCTTCTGTTTCAATGCTGTGACGGTTTGCAGGAACTCGAGAAGAAGGTCAGCCAGACGATGCCATTCAAAAACCTGAAGCAGATGTTGCAGAAAAAGAATGAACAACTGAAGGAATTCAGGAAACGACTAGCAAAGTAAGTCAAAAGAAGATAAACGTGTGACCTTGTTCATGAGAAGCAGTGCTGCATGGAATGAATTTGCATGCTTTGGTTACTTGAGTGCAGTTTTTAATCAGATGAATCTGCTTTGTACACTTGTGTGCATGATGTGGTGTCACTGCAATATGGTAGAACTACTTGGCTGGGTGTGGTGCTACATGGTAGCATGGCCTTCATGTCAAAACAGTCTCCTTCCAATGGTGTTAAAAGTTGGGCATTTGGTTGGAGCTTGTCTCTTCCGTAGTCACATAGTCATAGGAGTTTTTGACTCACATGCGAAGCAAAAGTGAGTCTATGTACTCACCCGTTTCGTCCGTCCGGGCGTCCGGGCGTCCGAAAACTTTAACGTTGGATTTTTCTCAGAGACTATTAAGTCTATCAATACCAAATGTGGCATGATGGTGTATGATGACAAGGCCTCAAAAAACATACATAGTGACTTGTCCTTGCTTCAAGGTCAAGGTCGCAGGGACCATAAATGTTGTCTAAAAAACTCATTTTTCACATTTTCTCAATTTTCTCTGAAGTTTTTTTAATTGAATACCTGACCTATATATGGTATATAGGGCAAAGTAATACCTATCTTTTGATACCAGTTTGGTTGACCTTGCTTCAAGGTCAAGGTCACAAGAGCTCTTCAAAGTTGGATTGTATACATATTTTGAAGTGACCTTGACCCTGAACTATGAAAGATAACTGTTTCAAACTTAATAATTATGTGGGGCACATGTTATACTTTCATCATGAGACACATTTGGTCACATATCATCAAGGTCAAGGTCACTTTGACCCTTATGAAATGTGACCAATATGGGGTAGTGAACCACTAAAAGTGACCATATCTCATGGTAGAAAGTGCCAATAAGCACCATTGTGCTTCCTATGTCTTGAATTAACAGCTTTGTGTTGCATGACCTTGGATGACCTTGACCTCAAGGTCACATTATTTTGGTAGGAAAAATGTGTAAAGCATTTCTTAGTGTATGATGTCATTGGTAGGTTTAGTTGTTTGACCTTGACCTTGAAGGTCAAGGTCATATAAAGGTCAAGGTCAAGCATGTGAGTCGTATGGGCTTTGCCCTTCTTGTTGACATTGTAATGTAGTGCTGTACTTGTTTGAGAAGGCACGTGTGTATGAGGTTTGGGTTGTTCATACTTTGTGTGGAAAAGGGAAAAAAGAATGCTTATTCATTGGAAAAGGTCATTATGCAGTATGATTTTTGTGCTCTTGTTATACAACACAACACAGCATGATACAATACATATTATTACTATATACCCCTTCTTGCTGCAGTCACAGAATTTGTTTGACTGTTCCCCAACATATGTAATGAAAGAAACACTCAGTTTGCCAAGTATGTTTTTGTTTTTTTCTTTCCTGGACTTAGATGTCAGAGATTTAACATCGCAATGAATTTTGATACTTAAATTTGACCAAATGAATGATTACAACAACAATTAGTCTGTGACATAAGCCGATAAGGTCATCACTGAGTTACTGCCTGGTGAAACTTAGTCACTTTTGCACATTACATGAGATACATCTTGTGCAACATTTGGGACTAACATGCATGCTGTGTGCCATACACAAAATGGTAATTATTAATGAAGTTTTGTGTTTTCTGCCCTGACAGGTATGAGACGGTGAGTGATGACTAAATGGAGACTGCCAACGTCAAACTACCATTGGCCCGATGCTTTTTCCGCCCTCTTCTTTGGATGGACCATGTAGATGGAGGACAGAAGCAGATAAGCATTCTTGATGGAATGTTTTGTGTCTCTCATCATGCTCTTGTTTCTTGTACTTCATGCTCATCAAAGTTAGAAAGATTTTTTTAATATTGGTTTACTATAGAATTTCAGCAAATTATTTACAACAGTTTATTGAAAGCATCGTTTAAGTAGTTAGAAGATAGAGGAAAAGATTATGATAGTTTGAGCCTTCTTATTTTATTGCTGTGGAGTTGGATGAAATGCTGATGAGAGAAAACTTATACTTACTCATTATTCATGTTAAAAAAATTAGTGAATAAGTTAATTAATTTTCTTTCACATAATTGTTATATGTCTGCTACATCTGTATGCAGAAATTTTTATGTGGTTCATAAGTGATAGGGAGGTGAGGCAGGTGGGCAAGCATTTTCAGTGAAGATGAACTGAATTGTGTGTTGCTTGACAGCAAAGGTTTCAAGGTAAGTGAAAATGCTCTGAAGAGATCAAATCACATGTTACCACTAGGAATATTTCAAGACTTCTTTTCACCCTTGCAAGATGAAGACTTATCGTGGCATGCTACATTCCAAATCAAACATTGGAATAGTCATTGTTGACAGGTTAGCTGTGGAAACGATCATTTGGATGTGCCTGATGTTGACACTTGTAGTGCAAACAAGAAATCAGATGATGTGATGGGCAGTACATGCTCTGTGGATTTTTTATTCAAGTTTTCCTTACTGATGACACATTTCCAAGTTGGTGTGGGATGACTGTTCCCAGTTGTATTTTCTGATGTGATGGGAATACTTGTTTGAAATTTGTTTTGGAGCCAGGTCCATTTACGTGTGAATAGGAAAATCTTATGCTTGTTGTTTAGATGTGTATTAGATTCATTTTGTGATGTTCTTTTCCATTTCTGGAAAATACTGTTAATCTTTGTGATGGGGATTCAGCAAGGTCACCATTTTGCATTTGGCTTGGGGAACATACTTCTTTCATAAAGGAAAAATAATGTTTGGTGTGCTGAGACTTTTATTTTTCATTTTGCAGTGTTTTGAGTCATGAGAGTTTATCATTTACAAAGTTTTGTTGTTGTTGTTGTTGTTGTCCAGTACATGTCCAACCCTGTGCAAGATGGTCCTGAGAAAATTACCTCCCCTTAGTCGTTCTTTCTGTGATTCAAACCAGGAGTTACAAGTGACACATATCATCCAACCATGCTTGCATCCCATCTCTCTAGCAGCCAAGTTATACCAATACATACCATTGCAACAATTCTCTCTCTCTCTCTCTCTCTCTCTCTCTCTTCTCTCTCTCTCTCTCTCTCTCTCTCTCTCTCTCTCTCTCTCTCTCTCTCTCTCTCTCTATCTCTCTCTCAAACAGGTGTGGACCAGCTCATCTACATTTTCGTATGCAATTGTCAGCTTATTTTGTCCAGCTGTGCCTGAAGCTGTACATTAATGTTGAACTGTGTGCTGTGGCAGAAATGTCAATTTCGAGTGAATGTTGGTGTTCAAAACCGTGTCATGCACATATTAGTTTTATCAGCCCAGTTACATTGGACAGTAACATGAAATTGATCATTAATTTTATTTGTGCAATAGGCATGCATGTTTCAGTGTGAAATGTCATCACAGCTTACTGATGTAGTCAGCTGCTTTCAAATCAGTGACATGTCGGAGTGAAATTTTATCATAATGTCAAAACTACCTTGCTGTTGTACAGATCTGATTGTGACAGCATTGAACATCTAAGAATCCTTTTTCCAACTGACTCGTCATGTGTACTCTACATCCTGTGTAGGATTCATTGATTTCAAGTTGCATAAGTTGAATTCTGGTTTTAAGACAGTGTAATAAAATATTTGAGCCAACTGCTTTGAAGATCTATTTCAAGCCCTCTAGACATATCTAGTCTTGCCATCTTGGAATCTCGCTCAAATTGACTAAAGGAATGAGAGGCAATTTCATGAAGGAATACCAAATCTATACATCTTAGATCTATTATTGAAGGTGCATTTCTTACTGTCATCAGAGACAAACTCTTCCAACGCTGTATTTATGGAAAGCTGTTTCTATCAGGTTGGAGATGTTGGTTTTTGTATTGAAAGATCGTGTCTTACTTTGATTGCACCATCCTCATGAGAATGTGGCAGTTGACATCCTGGTTTGTCTCAGAGAACGAATCACACATGGCAGCTGTGACTGCATGACCTTGTTCAGCAGGGGTTGGTTGTCACAGGGCTGGAGAACATGGGACTGAAGGAGTCTTTGTAATAGTTTTGTCATAGGTAGAGCTTTACCCTCCAAATGCACAAAGCCATTTAAAAGGACCTTTCATATACACAGTACGTTGCACTGAGGAGTCTCTGAATATTGTGCCTGCAAATTTCATCAACACTGATAAAATTCACATTCAAGTTTTTTCATCTGCTCTCCTCAGTTAACAAATATCCATGTTTATAAAGAAATATATCTGCAAGAGTGAATGTGCACATTCTAATAAGGAGCACTGATTTGTCTTAATGTATTGTAATGTGAACACTTATTTCCCAGTAAATTATACACCTTTAGCCTCATAATGACACAAAGCTCAACTAATGCATGCCATACAGTGATGAAAAAAGGTCTAGTGCATGCATTCAGTATGGTAGTTCTTTTGGTGGAGCTTGTTTCCTCCTCCCCTCCCCTCCCCTCCCCTCCCCTCCCCTCCCCTCTCCTCCCCTGCCCTCTCCTCCTCTCTTCCCCTCCCCTCCCTCTCTTCCCCTCCCTCTCCTCCCTTCCCCTCCCCTCTCCTCCCTTCCCTTCCCCTCTCCTTCCCTCCCCTCCCCTCTCCTCCCCTCCCCTCCTCTCCTCTCCCCTCCCCTCCCCTCTCCTCCCCTCCCCTCCCCTCCCCTCTCCTCCCTCTCCTCCCCTCCCCTCCATTCCTCTCCCCTCCCCTCCCCTCTCTTCCCCTCCCCTCCCCTCCCCTCCCCTCCCCTCCCCTCCCTTCCCCTCCCCCTCCTCCCTTCCCTCCCCCCTCCTCCCTCCCCTCTCCTCCCTCCCTCCCCTCTCCTCCCTCCCTCCCCTCTCCTCCCTTCCCTCCCCCCTCCTCCCTCCCTTCTCCTCCCTCCCCTCCTCTCCTCTCCCCTCCCCTCCCCTCTCTTCCCCTCCCTCCCCTCCCCTCTCCTCCCCTCCTCTCCTCCCCTCCTCTCCTCCCCTCCTCTCTTCCCCTCCTCTCCTCTCCTCCCCTCCCCTCCCCCCCCTCCCCATGCCTCTTTTGTTTCTGAATTTGGTTTGTTCATTAAATCTCCATGCCTTTCTAAAACCCTCCATTGCATAATCAGTGTGATTTCCTGGAACAGTATTTATTCAAAGCCATAGAAATCTTGGAATGCTTAAGCATTGATTCGTTATTGCTTCAGATTTCCCACCTATAAAATTTCTCTTGACTTTTTGAGATGGTTTGAAATGAGTTGAACATGTTTCACTGCTGTTGTTAGATTGATATATCTCATGCAGTTTCTAAGTACACACACCAATTGTGTTGATTTACATGAAATTGTTCATTGTTTACATTTTATGTAGTTTTATCTTATATGTATATTCTGAATGGTGTTCGTTATGTTGTGTGCCTTTGAATGGAGGACGGTGTTGTCTACATGACATATTGTAGCAGTGTTTGCTGAGCTCCTCTTGATATTGTGATAAAACCGGCAGTGACAGTTCTAAAA
Organism: Theodoxus fluviatilis; assembly: GCA_034096865.1. Taxonomy (NCBI): domain Eukaryota; kingdom Metazoa; phylum Mollusca; class Gastropoda; order Cycloneritida; family Neritidae; genus Theodoxus; species Theodoxus fluviatilis. Next base: position 84,165 of record JAWQFJ010002408.1, read on the forward strand.
TATATAGTCAATTATTGCTTTTTATAAATTTCTATGTCATTTTAGGATGATCAGTTGTCATCTCCTTCAGATCTGAACAAATTCTCACTCATCCAGGTGTCTCAGGTTGCCACCCTCTCAATGTTTTGGTCCCGCTTTACCAGTGGTTACTTCAGTGAAATTAAACACTCATTGTCCAGGTCATAAGCCTGTGTAGATGCTGAAGTAGATTTTCATCAGCTTGCTTGTGCTGTAGATTAGTTGCTTGCTAGGTAAAAGTGGTGAACTGCCGCCATTTGAATAACATTTGCTTTTTTCCCCTCTCCCTTTCATGATGGTCTGCCTTCATTGTGTGTGGATGAAGGCTGTCATCTTTTACATGAGGGTATCTGATGTTATTGTTGGAAAAGAAATGACTTTCTGTATGTGAACACCAAAGACAGCGGAGAGAGCATCATTTCTTCTGCATATCAAACCACTATCTATGTCATCTTCATATTTCCAAATAGATGCTTCTATTATTTTATTTCTTCCTCCTCGTCCTCCTCCTCCTCCTCCTCCTCCTCCTCCTCCTCCTCCTCCTCCTCCTCCTCCTCCTCCTTCCCCTCCCCCTCCCTCTCCTCCCTCTCCTCCTCCTCCCCCTCCCTCTCCCCCTCCTCCTCCTCCTCCCCCTCCTCCCCCTTCCCTCCTCCTCCTCCTCCTCCTCCTCCTCCTCCTCCTCCTCCCCCCCCTCCCTTCCCCCTCTTCCTCCTCCTTCTTCCCCTTCTTCTTCTTTCCTTTCTTCCTCTTCTTTCCTTTCTTCTTCTTCTTCTTCTTCTTCTTCTTCTTCTTCTTCTTCTTCTTTTCTTTCTTCTTCTTCTTCTTTCCTTTCTTCTTCTTCACCCATGGTATATGCAGCATTTTATTTATTTGTGAAATTCACATGAAAGGCTCAGATGTTTCATTGTATTGTTATGTAAGGGATTAGGATAATGCATATTTATTGTGACACTGTGATACTTTTTGTACAATGTTTTACACTAATTTGTTCGCTAAGAAATCCAAATGTAATTAGCTTCTAACCCCATACTTTTTTCTTGAAACATGAATGTAGATCAGAAACATTTAATGCTTATATTAATAAGATTGTCCTGTAGTGAAAAGTACACAAATATTTCTATCAAATTTTGCTACAAATGTTATCTTTGTCTTTCATCACAAATGCATCTTTCCTGACAGATTTGTTGTCATTGCATCCGTCCATAATGCGGCACCTTTCAGCCACAGTCCAAAATTATACTCTCCCTCCATTATCCAAATGGCCTACCTAGATTAGTATTTGCACAACCTCCACCGTTTAAAGGTCAGCACAGTTTTAGTGACAAGAGGGATGCTTGTACTCATCGTGCTCTTGATGTGCAATGTGCTTGTCTTGAGCCATGAACCGTCCATGTGGTGGAAGTGATCGTTGGTAGAGGTTAACTGTTATCGTTTGAATAGTTGACCTTTGGGTTTGGTAAGCAACAAGATGTCTCTTTTTGCATACTGTTCTATTTCTACATTGTGACCTTTTGGTGTATGGCTGTTTCTGTTGTACTTCATAATGGCTGACTGTACATCTTCTAATAAAAGTCCCATTCTTGAACAAGTGTCTTATTCCTCAGTCTACACATTTTTCTTTTCTTCTCTATGCATTTGCATTCATACCGTGAATGTTTGTCCTGTGTGGAGTTTAGAGATGCCTGAGATCAAGGAAGACAACGAGGAAAAGAAAATGCAATGAGGAAGACAGAGCAGCTGTGAATGCCAGCTCTGGTGAGTGGTGCATCTCCAGCTGTCAGCAAAATGTCATGATTTGTCACCATTTGTGTCCTAGTGGGCTGGTGCACTCAAGCTATGAAAAGACTCCACACATGAATCTTGCCAAGGAAAAAAAAAGGAAGAAAAAGATTCAACTTCCTTAGTCATATCCACATGCTATTTTCCTTAAAAACAGTTGCAAATGCATTAGAATAACAACCCAGTGGAAACTTTTGTGACTGCTTTGTTTTCAAAACGAGCAACACTGAAATCAAAGGATTGTATTATTGTTTTGAGGGATGGCACTGTCACGATATAAAGTAATCGGGTGCAAATAAATGCATTATTTTATAAATAGGTTTTAAAGATAAAATATACTATATTCACACGATACAGTGAAAACCATGTTTACTATATATACCCTCTTTCTCTAGTACCTTGAGATATTTATTCTTGTCATTTATCTGGGTTAGAAATACAGTTCCACTGTACTATTGATGAAAAACTGTTCTCTAAGCTGATATAAGAAAATCCTGTCTGTCTGCACTAGTTACCATGCAAGGGCTATGTGAATCCAGTAAGAGGGGAGCTGATAGTGTTGTGTGACTGACAACTTCTATAGGGCTTTTGGGCTGACACTGATATGTTCAACCACCACACATGCACATGAATGCCCATGGCACACTGATATGTTCAACCACCACACATGCACATGAATGCCCATGGCACACTGATATGTTCAACCACCACACATGTGCATGAATGCCCATGGCACACAGATATGTTCAACCACCACACATGCACGTGAATGCCCATGGCACACAGATATGTTCAACCACCACACAACGACATGAATGCCCATGGCACACAGATATGTTCAACCACCACACAACGACATGAATGCCCATGGCACACAGATATGTTCAACCACCACACAACGACATGAATGCCCATGGCACACAGATATGTTCAACCACCACACATGCACATGAATGCCCATGGCACACAGATATGTTCAACCACCACACAACAACATGAATGCCCATGGCACACAGATATGTTCAACCACCACACAACAACATGAATGCCCATGGCACACAGATATGTTCAACCACCACAAAACGACATGAATGCCCATGGCACACAGATATGTTCAACCACCACACATGCACATGAATGCCCCTGGCACACAGATATGTTCAACCACCACACAACGACATGAATGCCCATGGCACACAGATATGTTCAACCACCACACAATGACATGAATGCCCATGGCACACAGATATGTTCAACCACCACACAACGACATGAATGCCCATGGCACACAGATATGTTCAACCACCACACATGCACATGAATGCCCTGCCCGTGGCACAAACATCCTCTCACCCCCCCCCCCTTCCTTTCTCTCTCTCTCTCTGCTTGCTTGTATGTATGTATGTATATAAGTATGTCTGTCTGGCCCGCCCGTCTGTCTGTATGCATGTACTTGTATACCTGTCTGTCCACCTGTGAGTCTGTTCACCTGTCTGTCTGTCAGTCCGTCCGTCCGTCCACCCGCCAGCACATCCGTTCGTCCGTCTGTCTGTCCGCCCGCCCGCCTGTCTGACTGTATGTACTTGTATACCCGTCTGTCTGTGCCTGTCCACCTCTGAATCTGTTTACTAATCTGTCTGTTTGTCCACCTGCCTGTCTGCACACACGCAGATGCAGACAACCACCTGGCTCCAGCATTGAGTATAAGGCAAGTCAGACTTGCAGGCTCTATTGTGAGTAGTCTTTCTTTGACCTTTCTCTCTTGAGTGTAATCCTTTGAACATGGACACACGCACACTCTCATATGCGCGCGCGCGTGCATACACACACACACACACACTCGCATTCAGGGAAGCAGGCACACAAGCTAAGATGGTATGCAAACACCACAACATTGCTACTGCATTGAATGTATGATGTGTAGTAGGCTTGAAGGCTCTATTGGGAGCAATTCTCACAATATGGCCCTTTGCCTCCTCAGGATGTATCTTGTCCCTATCACCCTCTTTATCTCAGTGCTGGCTGGCAGTATGTGCCATCCAAGTTTAAAAAGCTGAACTGTGACTGCAGACCAGCTCTCTCTAACCCTTTATATCTGTTACTGATGGCCTGTTATCAACTCTCTGGGGTTGTATCCGTGGGGTAATGTGGCCCTTGCCAGATAGCTTTTTGGATTCCTACCATTGATGTGTGTGTGTGTGTATGTGTGTGTGTTTGAGAGAGGTACTTGTACTTACAGCTCACTTACTACATTAATGTATCTTTTGCTCAGACCATTTTTTTTAACTCTTGAACAGCAAATTCAAACGTGCAAGGAATAGTAGACCGTGGTTACCAATGCGTACAATCCTGTTGCTCTGGTGTATTGTTTTTGTCAGAAGGATCCTGAATTGATTTCATAGACCAATGTGAAAGACTTGATATTAAATCAAGGAATACTGACAAGTCACCACATTGATCTTAGATTAAAGTTAAAATATTTTGAGTCCCAATGTTAGGTGCACAAGTCTCCAAATTAAATCAATACAATAACATTAGATCTAGATCTGATCTTAATTACCCATATGTTCTCATATACATGTATAGCGAAGTATTTTGTCAAATTTGTATAATTTGTAGTGGAACACACAGTGTCATGATTTTTTTTTGTTTTTGAAGGACGTATATATTGTTAATGGAATGATGGAATAAAGCAGTTTTCATCCCACGCCTTGCAGTACTATGAAAAGGTCAATCCACTACGACAAATCCCAATGTTTACCAAAATGTTTGCAATGTGCACAATTAGTATAGTTGCTGGTTCGCCTGTAGTCTATGTGGCAGTTCTGGAGGGCACCGAGATCTATATTTCCTTTCATACTAATTCATGTTGACATGTTTCGGCAGTATGACCCAAACTGTGCATGGGCAGAACGGACCAACTTTTTGCATGGACAGGTTGGAGACGCCCTATATACTATAACAACCTACTACTTAAGAGACCAAACTTGTCCATTCAGCTGCATGTCACAGTATTGAGTTGATACACCATTGTGGCCCGTGATAGAAAGACTTGGCATGGCGCCAATTTAGTGAGCCAGTATGTTGAGAAATGTAGTATGGTGGTGGATCTTGTGGCTGCTTGATTATGGTTTTGGGTGTGCATAATGCAGAAATCAACGTGGCCGGACTTGTTCCAGAAAAACCTGGTCAGCTAAGCTGGACAGCAGCTTTTCTACCTGAGAGCTGCCCAATCTATCACCTGTGTTTGTATTTTTCCACATCTGCTTCCTGACTGCATGGACAAACACAGCCATGCTTTAATCTGCTGGGGACACACTCTTCTCTTTACAGTTGTGCTCATTAATGATTTACAGCTGGGCCAACTGTTTCCCTTCGTGCGTTGGACTAAAAGCTTCTTCCTTGATGTGTGGCTGTTTACATGCAGTGAAGTGAAGACGCCAAGCCGACAAGCATGTAATCTTTGCTGATCTGCCGCTTATGCCCTTCTCGTTTCCCCCTCCAAAGTGGAATGTGCACCACCGACAAATTATAAGAAGATAGGAAAGCATGTGAACAGACACGAAAGAAATAGTGTTCCGTATCGATTTATAATCAATGGCTTGCTGGCTCTGACAAAGCACAATTAAAACAAGAGTGGTCTCCACGAAAGAGTGACGGCTTATATGTACCTGGTTGCTTTGGGCATCTGCTTCAGCCGCTCATGAGTAAGCAAAGATGTTTGTGATATACGTGTATTCGTGTACACATGTTGCACAGTATGGCGTAGTTGTCATAGTCTTCTCGTCCTCCTCCTCAGGTCTCCCCCACCTCCACCCCTCGTTCCCTGCATCCCCTCCCCCTCCCTTTCTCAACCTGTCATCCTCCCCTCTCCCTCCTTCCCTCCCTCCCTCCCTTCCTTCCTCAAATCTGACCTCCTCCCCCCTCAATCCCACCCTCAAATCTGTCCTCCTCCTCCTACTTCTCCTCCTCCTCCTCCTCTATTTGCCAAACGCTTTGATTTGACGTATTTAAATGAAATCAATTTTTTTACGTACGTTACTTTAAATTCTTATATCCATAAAAACTGCAACCCAGCTGTTCTGTTTATACATTGTGACGTGTGGTTTTTTCCCTCGCTGTTGTCGACGTTGTCACCATTTTCATTTTTGTTGTTGCTGCTGTAGTCTGTTCAGTGAAGGTAACATCGATTGAATGAAGACGCACACGTTGCTGAAACAATGAAATCGCATGCACACGCACACCAACAATTGTGATAAGTTTCCTGACAGCTGAACCCTCCAAAAAGCCTGAGTCGACACTTTGGGCTGCCGTGAAGCTAATTCACACGATAACCTGCGGGCAACAGCTGTTTGTCTCCTGACATGCCAAGCTGTCGCTGTATGTGAAGTGTACGTGTACCCTTCCTTCCGCAACAGCTTACACTTTATCCATTTCGAGAATGCTCACACGACGGGAAGCTGCTCCACTCATTCACTGTGACCAATTTTCAGTGCACGTTCAGAAAGTGATCCTGTGATATAGTCATCATGCAAGCTTTTCAATGTTATAATACTATCAAGATGGCCTTCACTCAAAACCATTATTGCCGCTGTACAGTTAGTGTACACTACCAGCTCTTCCTGTTCTCTGCGCTGTTGCTTGACTGTGTGACCGCTTCACTTATCTCCGCACCTTTCTAACTCCTTTCCTCAAACTTCAGCCTCACCTCACCCGGTCGGCCCCCTCACCCTATAGCTACCCCTAACACCCATCCCCAACCCACCCTTGCCCCCCTCCTTGCTCACCCCTAACCCCATCCCCCCCCCTGCCCCCCTCAACTAGCTGCCCCTAACACCCGTCACCCTGCCCCTCACCCTAGCTACCTAGCACCCATCCCCCACCCTCCCTTGCTCCCTACACCCTACCACCCTCCCCAACATTCCCTCCCCTGTCCTGACCCCATACCCCCTTGTCCTCTGCTCTGGTGTGGTATTTTTGGCTTCTGAGCTCCCCCCCTCCCTCTCCCCCCCCCCCCCCCCCAAACCTCCCCCTCCCACACCAAACAACCTATCATATTTTAATATATCCTGCTGGTATATTCCCTTTCCCCTGCTTGCACATTCTTAAACCTCCCGACTTATTCCTCCCTCACGTCCTACTAGACACGTATATATATATATATATATATATATATATATATATATATATATATATATATATATATATATATATATATTCACACGTGCGCACGCCCACACACCAGATTCTATGGTCGCAACCTTCCCATCTCCACCCCACTACCTCTCTCTCTCTCTCTCTCTCTCTCTCTCTCTCTCGTATAGCTCACATTACACAACACACCATTACTTCCTCTCGTTTTTTCTCCACCACCACCACCCCCCACCCCCACCCCCACAACCCCCCCTCTCTCTCTCTCTCTCTCTCTCTCTCTCTCTCTCTCTCTCTCTCTCTCTCTCTCTCTCTCTCTCTCTCACACACACACACACACACACATACACACACACACACTGCCCGTCTTCTTCACCATCCACCCACCCACCCCAGTCATGGCACAGTCCAGCTCTATTACCCCCTTTTTATTTCCCCCAGAAAACCACACCACTTTATCCCTCTCCCATACACCCCCACCCCCCCCCCACCCACCCCCACCACCCCCCACCACCCCCCACCCCCCCACCCCCCGCCTTCCCTCTCTGCTACTACTAACGGAGCATCAGATTGTAAACATTAAAATGAAGCTGCGGAGCTAGAGGCATATGAGACTGGCTGTTCTCCTGGTTTGAATAGACTAGTAATTAAGAGGTATGTAGGTAAAATTATTGGTGTTGATGTCGGATCTCTGCTGCTGGAGCTGATCTTGTTATGCTGGTGTTGTGGTAGATATGGAAAAGCACTGCAGGAGTAGCAATACTGACGTCCTCGCATGTAGGTCAGGCACAAAACGTGTGACCTTTATGGCTCTCGAAAGCAAGGCCAGCTTGAGCAACGTGAAGCGATGAAGCGTTCTAGGGAGACTTGGCTGTTTGCCAAAATTCTCTCTCTCTCTCTCTCTCTCTCTCTCTCTCTCTCTCTCCTCCCTCCCTCTCCCCCACCCTCTCTCTCCATCCCACCCACCCTCTCTCTCCAACCCACCCACCCTCTTACTCTCATTCTCTCTTCCCTTCCTCCCCTTTCCCCAGCTCCCCCCCCTCTCTCTCTCTCTCTCTCTCTCTGTGTCTCTCTCTCTCTCTCTCTCTCTCTCTCTCTCTCTCTCTCTCTCTCTCTCTCTCTCTTACCACATTTGAATATTTTGCCTCAAGGGCTGAATGTAAGAAAGGCAATACTGCCTAATTCACTACCCTTGTAAAATAAAGTTCGTTCGTTCGTTCGTTCTCTCTCTCTCTCTCTCTCTCTCTCTCTCTCTCTCTCTCTCTCTCTCTTCATGGCTGTCTTAAGAAGAGGCAGGTCGACTATTCTCTCTTGGTGATGTGCGTAATGTAGAACTGTTCTAGACGTACCAGTTCTACTTGGGCTGAACTGGTTTTTCTGCAATATGCGGTTTGTGGCTAAACGAATGAGAGCTATAGTAGAGCTATAGAAGAGGTGGGGCAAATGAATCTGCAAATAATAAAAATATAGTTTCTATTTATATATATGTCCACATCAAAATGCGGAAACAACTATATCAGTTTCAGACTCCCCATTCCACCCACCTCACCCAACCACAATACCCCCACCCAACCACAATACCCCCACCTCACCCAACTACGTACAATACCCCCCCCCCCCCCCCCCCCCCACCTCCAACCACAACACCCCCACCCCCAACCTGAGCATTTCAGAAAAAAATTGTCCTGGCCCGACCATAGAAACCCGATTTTTTCCTTCTTCTCTCTTTTGCTTTTGTTGTTGTTGATACATATATATCTGTGCATTTGAGATAAAACTCGACCTGCGCCATCGGACTTAACAGACGCACGTATAATCCCTTATTTTCATCTTGTGTAGATGCAGATATTGTAGGTCCTGTTTTGGAGACGATGGATCAAGAGGGTTACGCATATTTTTACATGGTGAATCAACAACTCATGCAATGATTGCGGGACTGCGTACAACTGTATGTAGCAATAAAATCAACGTAGTTACAACGTAGTTACAACGTAGTTACAACGTAGTTACAACGTAGTTACAACGTAGCAGAACGTCAAAACTCCGTTATGTTTCATTACAGAGAACTACTTGAGCAAGGAGAAATCAACACGCCCAGCGATCAATGCGTAGTTGTAGTTACGGTGCAGTTGTGTTTGGAATGGAAACAACATAAACTTAGTTATACATAATTTTTATAACACCATAGCTACTACGTATCACAACGTCTAAACTACGTTTTGATGAATTGCATTTGGAGAATCAATACGCCTAACAGGGACTACTTACCAATTAACGTATTTGCAACGTATGAAAGAAAAGTGTGAAGGCTACGTTGACGCAGTGAACTACTTGTGAGAGAATCAATGCGCCCAGTGACTTGGTTACCATGGGTGTGGAGACAACTAACGTGAACAGCGTACTTATAACGTATCCAAACGTTTCAACGACGTTGAGTATTACTGCAGAGAAGTTTGGAAATATACCAAAATATACCGGCCCTATATACCGTGTCTGGTTGATTGTAATCACCCAGAGAGCTGTGTTGATTATTAGAAAAGAAAAGAAAATCTAATAATAAGCATTAACATTTTCTACTTTGATATATATTTAAACTATCTATAAATACTTGGGGGGGGGGGGGGGGGGGGGAGGGGGGGGGGGGGGGGGGGGGGGGGGGGGGGGGTGGGGGGGGGGGGGTTGTGGACGGTACGAGAACTGAAGGGAATGTGCGATTCAGGGTCTTAGTCACAATACGCACCACTGCAAAATCTGCACCTACACCACACAAACTCACAGACACCACACATCACTACACACACACACATTTAACACACGACCTTTGAATCTCCACCATACACAACACACAGATAAATATTTCCATTGCCCTGTAGGGACACTCGCAAATAATTTTTTTGTTTATATGGACACATACATAACGACAATTGAGACACAGACAGTCAATCCGCTGATCACGTACGCCCTTACTCAAATGACATACATTCACTATGCACGCAAAAAACCCACGACCGCACGAGATAAATCCGCTTTAGACTCACGATCCTCAACGCATACAATCACGTTCGTACCACTCAAGCAACTAAGGAATTCTCACTGTTACAATTCACACCATAACTCGACCATTCGCGACGCCGGATACTGCAGACACTTTGAACACACAATATGAAATTACATACCATTAACTCAAAAAAACTTACAAAATCATACCACATCCAACACGTACTCCCATGATTAAATTGCGACGATTAGTGGTTAAGCGCCCATTTGACCAACGAGGTACTATCGCACCCATCCACCTGACAAGTAATGTACATTTTGACGCATACCCAACCACGGTGCCAACTCTTTCCCAGTGTCGACAATTTTTAAAGCTGCGTTTCGTGCGTCACTTTCCCCCTTCCTGCTGGCTTGTGCGAAGGGAGGCTGGACTGACTTCCCTGTCGCCACCTAGTTCTGCCCGCAAGTAGGAGGTGAAGGAATGAGCAATGTCGCACACAGAATTGCTCTTGGACATTCACACCTGAGTTCGGTTTATAAGCTTCTGCCCAACAATAGGCGATGACTTATACTAGTAAGTAGGCGGATGGTTGTCCTTAGCACTGGACCACGCACCTTGTCGTTCTCTCTCAAGAAGCACTCGTCTCGCTCTATCGAAGTTCCATACTGGCTCGATAACTCGCTCCGCTCTCTCTCTCGCTGCTATACGTAAAGTCTCGCACTCTCGTCTATCTCCTCTCTCGCTCTCTTGTCTCTCCGCGGCGGAATTCAACATTAGCGTCCCTGACACGTTATCTCGTTACGAAACGCATATTTCCCATTGGTTGTTGGCTGTGGTTATATTATATAGTGGGTTGGGAAGTGTCTGCCAAGCTGTAGTGTAGCTTTGATATTTCTGCCAAGCCAGTGTTAATAACGAGATTTGTGTGGTGTGTGGAATTTCAGAAGGAAAATCGAACAGTGAAACTTGTTTTCCTTCTAATGGAGAAACGAACTTAGTAGAACGTTTGGGATGAGATTAGAGTCATCTCAGTTTGCATTCAGCCATTGACCAATCCTCATTGGACTTTTTAGAGAACAGACTAATGAAACAACTCAGTTATTGATCAATGGGACGATACCTAGTTGTGTGAACAGTTGATTGGTCATTTAGTGTAAAATCGTGACTCAAGACACCTTCAAACGTTGTGATTGGCTGAGGACAGCAAGTAGACTTTTGCTGTCGTATAAAAACCCGTGTTATGGAATTATACGGGGTGCCCGTTGCAGAATTTTCACAGAGACAGCCTATGTGAGGTCGGTGCCCTGTCTTTGAGAGTTCACGTGCTGAACTAGCTGTGAAAACAGACGAAGTTTCGTCCGCTGAAGGACAATGCCCAGTAACCTACTTCAAGTGTCTATGTATAGACCGGGTGCTGGATGGAGTACTGCCCTTGCTTCTGACTTGAGAGAGACAACGCTTAAGGTATCTCAAAGTTCTCGTCTCTAAAAAGTTCCCTTTCCTAAGTGAACTGCGCCCTGTCCTCCCTGTATGGAGGAATTGACTCTAGAGATTCTCCAACGCCTGAGAAGACGCCTGCGAGAAAGTTCTGACTGTCTCCCTCGCCTCGTCGTCCCTCGCCTCGTCGTCCAGACCACCTCGACTGCCCTGCCGCCTGCACGTCCACTGAGAGGATTGTCGTCTGCTTGCCTGCCCTGCCGTCTATCCACGTATCGACGCCGGGGATTCTACACCTTCTCGAGATCAAGTCCAAATCAAGACATCTGCCTCCTCTACGAGAAACGAGAATAACGACTGCCTCCTCTCCCGGCGAGGCAATCTCATGTTTCGTCGTGTGTTGTGAAGTGCATTCGTAAGCGGATATCCCTAGCCCCATTTCTCCCTCCAGTGTGTGGTATTTCATTCATCGTGCGAGCGTGAGAGCGCGCTCATTGCGGATTGGCTGAATCCCACAAGTCGCAGATAAGTACTGGTTTTGATCTGGCTTGGCAGGTCGCTTTATTTTAAGTAACGTTTATTTTGGGGAAAGATTTATTTTACTTAGCAATGCGTTTCAGTATCTCCTTGATTTATTGAATATTGTGATGAAACTTTCATTAAGATGCAAAATGAACCGAAGGGAAATTGGAGAAGACATTGACTCTGCTCAGGTCAAGCTGTCGTTCCAGTGATTTTCCGTGAATCATAAGCCTTGGGCATAACTCCCACACCCAAAAGTCTGATTGATCACACACT